>OZ035844.1:7738030-7803030 GCA_964034765.1 Knipowitschia caucasica | reverse complement strand
GTCTGAGTAAGAGTGAGAGCCAGGACCAGACTGTGAACTAGGCTCAAGACCAGGCTCAAGACCAGATATGAACCAGGCTCAGGATCAAGCTCAGGACCAGACTGTGAACTAGGCTCAAGACCAGGCTCAAGACCAGGCTCAAGACCAGGCTCAAGACCAGGCTCAAGACTAGGCTCAAGACCAGATATGAACCAGGCTCAGGATCAAGCTCAGGACCACGATGAGGCTATGAATCAGACTCAGGACCAGGCTATGGACCAGGCTCAGAACCAGAACCATAAGCAGAGCCAGGACCGTCACACCACCAGCTCAGAGCGGTGAGGCATCAGGCAAGCAATGAGCGAGAGGGGGCAGCCATCCAAAAAACACAGCATTTCAGCCAAAAAGCACAAAGAGACCTTTTACTAACCAACAAAAACTAACCATTTTACAGCCGTTGAATTAAATCCCCGACTCTATGGTGTCCCACAAGGGTCTACTCTGGGGCCACTTCTCTTTCTATATTAAAATGTCCTATTGGCCAAATTGTGGATTCTTTGGAGTGTGTTACTTCAAATATGTATGTGGACAACTGAGGGATTTTATTTTTACTCTTTTTCAGGAGTGGTGATTATTTATGATGTGAAACCTTGTTTGTTTTGTTTAGCACTTTGAGTTTTGACGCTTTTAATTGGTAATGCTACTATCACTGCTGCTGCTGCTACTGCTGCTGCTGCTACTTCTACCACTGATAATACAATAAAAGCACATATTCAAAACGATAAACCATTGGAGTTGTAATTCCGTGGTAAAAGAACATTTCTTACTTTTCTCTTTGACTCGAGGCCAGGGTTTATGAGCTCTCCTTCTGGAAGTATAAAACCAGACGGGAAAGATAAAAGATATAATTAATAACCAAGAAAGGGTTTGAGGCCCAAGTATACATCAAAAGAGGGTTAGAGGACTAAACTAGCTCTAAGGCAGTACTAAACCAGGACCAAAGCAGAGACTAAAGCAGAGAATACCAGGTCCAAACCACAGTAGGAGCTCTCCATGGTTCTGAAAGTTAATTCCTGTCCTGTCCTGTAATTTTTTTTCTTTTTACCTTTTTTTAAAATCACAGTAAACATTGAGAATTGGATCAAGAATTTGATGATTTTGCATATAATGTCTCCTTTGAAACTGATTTGCTTCTGTCCACATTCAGCCCTGGTTTCACACATTCCATCAGACCATTTGTTTTTACATAATCCATTTTCTGGTCCACATTTGTCCAAAGCCGCTCTCAGTCCCAGGGGACGACTTTCCGGCCAATCAGCACTCAGCTTTGATTACATGCGTCTTCACCAAAACCAATAATCTATGAACAACGACATGTTCAACCATCAGCACTGGAGAGTTCCCCCAGAGAAGATCAATATAACATTCTGGTCTCTGCTTCAGTTTCTGCTTCAGTTTCTGCTTCAGTCTCTGCTTCAGTTTCTGCTTCAGTCTCTGTTTCAGTCTCTGCCTCAGTCTCTGCTTCAGTCTCTGTTTCAGTCTCTGTTTCAGTCTCTGTTTCAGTCTCTGCCTCCGTCACTGCTTCATTCTCAGCTCCGGTCTGTTTTCACTCCAAACTAAATCACATTTTGAACGAAACAGGGGAGTTCTTTTTAGCCAATCGGCACACGGCTTAGATTACATGTGTCTTTGCCAAACCAATAATCCGGAATAATCCTGGTATTCTCCTGAGCGGACGTCACCCCTCCTCACCCCCATCACCCTGATCACATGACCCACAAATCTGTCACTCTCTTTTTTGCTTTGGATGAAAACACAGATAAAAGGGCTTCTGTCTGTCAATCACATAAGTCCAACAATGTCTGAAAGTTAGCAGTCAAATTGACGGCTGTAGTTGGGAGTGTGAATCAGCACACACATGTACATTTGTGGTCTTCATGACAGTGACTTTTCCTGTTTATTTCTTTGACATTATTACAATTAAATTATGTATTATTTTCCCAATGTGAAAAGTGTCACCTTTAACTAGTGGTAGTTACCATAGCAACACAATATTTACATCCAGCATTTAACGTTTCTCTTTTTTATGAACTGGTAGTAGTAGGAATAGTAGTAGCAGTATTAGTAGTAGTAGTATTAGTAGTAGTTGCAGTAGTAGTAGTAGTAGTAGTAGTAGTAGTAGTAGTAGTAGTTGCAGCAGTAGTAGAAGAAGTAGTAGTAGTAGTAGTAGTAGTGGTGGTAGTAGTAGTAGTAGTAGTGGTAGTTGCAGTAGTAGTAATAGTAGTAGTAGTAGTGGTAGTTGCAGTAGTAGTAGTAGTAGTAGTAGTAGTCGTAGTATTAGTAGTAGTGGTAGTAGTAGTGGTAGTTGCAGTAGTAGTAGTAGTAGTAGTAGTAGTGGTAGTAGTGGTAGTAGTTGTAGTTGTAGTAGTAGTAGTAGTAGTAGTAGTGGTAGTAGGAGTAGTAGCAGCAGCAGTAGTAGTAGTAGTAGTAGTAGTGGTAGTAGTTGTAGTTGTAGTAGTAGTAGTAGTAGTAGTGGTAGTAGTTGTAGTTGTTGTTGTAGTAGTGGTAGTTGCAGTAGTAGTAGTAGTAGTAGTAGTGGTAGTAGGAGTAGTAGCAGCAGCAGCAGTAGTAGTAGTAGTAGTGGTAGTAGTTGTAGTTGTAGTAGTAGTTGTAGTTGTAGTTGTAGTAGCAGCCGCAGCAGCAGCCGCAGCAGCAGTAGTTGTAGTAGCAGCCGCAGCAGCCGCAGCAGGAGTAGCAGCAGCAGTAGTTGTAGTAGCAGCCGCAGCAGCAGTAGTTGTAGTAGCAGCAGCAGCCGCAGCAGGAGTAGCAGCAGCAGTAGTTGTAGTAGCAGCCGCAGCAGCAGTAGTTGTAGTAGCAGCCGCAGCAGCTGCAGCCGCAGCAGGAGTAGCAGCAGCAGTAGTTGTAGTAGCAGCCGCAGCAGCAGTAGTTGTAGTAGCAGCAGCAGCCGCAGCAGGAGTAGCAGTCGTACTATTGGCTGCATGTTAAAGAGCCCTGTGCTAAAGTGAAACTAACACAGACACGATGCTAACGGCGCTGAGTTTTATAGGCCAAGGTCAGAGGACGTGAGCGGCCCCTGAGGAACCCAAGTCCTGGATCTGTTTCAGTAAAACTCTGCATTCACTCAGACGACAGACGACAGAGGAGGAAGACCGCAACGAGCTCTGTGACGAGACCAATCCCTGTGAGTCACTAATTGACTCTTTGGGCTCAGAGCTGAGTGAGGGTGGTCTCTATATCACTTTCTGTCTGAAAAAACTGATACGACAGAGACAAGAAATACATGAAAGTAGAGATAGAAGCAAGAGACCAGAGAGAGACCAGAGAGACACCAGAGGGACACCAGAGAGACACCAGAGAGAGACCAGAGAGAGACCAGAAAGACACCAGAGAAACACCAGAGGAACACCAGAGAGACACCAGAGGGACACCAGAGAAACACCAGAGAGACACCAGAGAGAGACCAGAGAGAGTCCAGAGAAAGACCATAGAAAGACCAGAGAAACATCTGAGAAAGACCAGAGAAAGACCAGAGAGGGACCAGAGAGAGACCATAGAGAGACCAGAGAGAGACCTGGGAAAGACCAGAGAGGGACCAGAAAGAGACCAGAGAAAGACCTTTGAGAGACCTTTGAGAGACCAGAGAGAGACATCAGAGAAAGACCAGAGAGAGACAATAGAGACAAACGAGAGAAAGACCAGAGAGGGACCAGAAAGAGACCAGAGAAAGACCAGAGAGGGACCAGAAAGAGACCAGAGAAAGATCAGAGAAAGGGACCAGAGAGCGACAAGAGAGACAAACAATAATGTTAGAAGAGACATTTTAGGTACCCCAGCTTTAAGCAACCAGCTTATAGTAGAGTTTCTTCTGGTTCCTGCAGCGTACACTTATAAAGGTGACGGATGCAGATGAGCGCTGGTCCCAACAGCCGAGACCAGCAACCAGGAACCAGAACTAATCTGAAAATAAAGCAGACACACAGAATGAACTCCCCTGATTCAGCTGCAGGAGCCATCTGAGATTTATTGAACGCACCAGAGAGAGATCAGAGAGAGAGAGACCAGAGAGAGACCAGAGAGAGACCAGAGAGGGACCAGAGAGAGACTGGAGAGGGACCAGAGAGAGACTAGAGAGGGACCAGAGAGAGACCAGAGAGAGACCAGAGAGAGACCAGAGAGAGACCAGAGAGAGACCAGAGAGGGACCAGAGAGAGAGACAAGAGAGAGAGCAGAGAGAGACTAGAGAGAGACGATCATCTATTGTGATCAGTCAGAGTGTGATTCAAGGCCTCTTCGTCTCGAATCAGAAATCTTGAGAAAATGACGTTTGAAAAGATTCTGCTCCGGCGTAGGAGTGAAGCCATTTTCACAAACAGGAAACTCACAAGTCATTATCATTATTATTACGAGAAATCATCCCAAGAGATTTATATTTCTTGTTTTTGTCTCTCTCTGTTCTCTACCTGGTCTTTCTCACTGGTCCCTCTCTCTGGTCTCTCTCCCTCTGGTCTCTCTTGGGTGTTTCTTGGGTCTCCTTCTGGTCACTCTCTTTGGTGTCTCTCTGGTCTCTCTCTGGCCTGTCTCTGGCCTGTCTCTGGCCTGTCTCCGGCCTGTCTCAGGTCTCTCTCGGGTCTCACTCTGGTCTCCCTCTGGTCGCTCTCTGGTCTCTCTCGGGTCTCCCTCTGGTCTCCCTCTGGTCTCCCTCTGGTCTCTCTCTGGTCTCTCGGGTCTCCCTCTGGTCTCTCTCGGGTCTCCCTCTGGTCTCCCTCTGGTCTCTTTCTGATCTCTCTCGGGTCTCTTTCTGGTCTCAGACAATAACTTTGGTAAATCTAACTTTCTCTTGTTATTTTCTGTGCGTATAAAGACTTATTCCCTGCGTATTTGTGGTCAATAAAGTTGTTATTTGAATCCAGCCTCGACGCGGACACATTCATTTTGCCTACAAATCCCATGATCCTTTGGGACTGTGTTTAATTTAAAGCGGCTTCAGTTGGGCCTCAGCTGACCTTCACAAGATGGCCGCTGCCGCCGCTCTGACTGCAAATGAGACCAGAACAAGAACATATACCAGCAAGAGCTAACTCAGGCTCCTTTAGGATAACACCAGTGAGAGAGACCAAAAAGAGAGACCAGAAAGAGAGACCAGAGAGAGAGACCAGAGAGACAGACCAGAGAGAGAGCTACCAGAAAAAAAAATCAGATGGAGAGAGTGGCCAGAGAGAGAGACCAGAGAGAGAGACAAGAGAGAGAGACAAGAGAGAGAGACCAGAGAGAGTGACCAGAGAGACAAGAGAGAGAGACCAGAGTGAGAGAGAGACCAGGAAGAGTAACCAGAGAGAGAGACCAGAGAGAGGGATACCAGAAAAATATATCAGAGAGAGAGAGAGACCAGAAAAACAGACCATAGGGAGAAAAATAGAGACCAGAAAGAGAGACCACCGACAAAAGTAGAAGACACAACTATTATCCTCTTGACCTCGATGGTGTGTTCCAAAATGGCGTCCTGAGTCCTTCCTCTCTCCTCGTTGTGAATCTGAATATTTTCTGGGGCTAATGCTCGACATGCGGCTGATTATTCCCATCTGCGATGTGTCTCTTCTCTGAGAGGAAAACAAAATGATTATCATTCAGGACGCACTCTGGTTTCAGTCTGTAAATGAACGGAAAACAAGAAACAAGAGAAAGAGCAGGAAAGAGAGAAAAGGGAGTAGAATACAGATATACAACCATAAGCTAGTTTAAACACATATAACACTGAGAATGGACCGGAGAGAGGCCAGGGTGAGACCAGAGAGAGACCAGAGGGAGACCAGAGAGAGGCCAGAGAGAGACTAGAGAGAGACCAGAGAGAGACTAGAGAGAGACCAGAGAGAGACCAGAGAGAGACTAGAGAGTGACCAGAGAGAGACCAGAGAGAGACCAGAGAGTGACCAGGGAGAGACTAGAGAGTGACCAGAGAGAGACCAGAGAGAGACTAGAAAGTGACCAGAGAGAGACCAGAGAGAGACTAGAGAGTGACCAGAGAGAGACCAGAGAGAGACTAGAGAGTGACCAGAGAGAGACCAGAGAGAGACTAGAGAGTGACCAGGGGGAGACCAGAGAGAGGCCAGAGAGAGACTAGAGAGAGACCAGAGAGAGACTAGAGAGAGACCAGAGAGAGACTAGAGAGTGACCAGAGAGAGACCAGAGAGAGACTAGTGACCAGAAACCATGGATCTATTATGATAACTGGATAGGGTATTACTAGCTTGTAGCTGAATAACTCACGTGCTCAGGGGATTCTCGCGGTACTGCAGACTGAACCAGACTAAATTCACGTGGGCTACCCAGAAATTTTCCCCATAGAACTCAATGCATATTAAAACAGCTCAACCTCAGCTGACAGAGAACCTTCAGCTTTAATAAAGATCAGATTTTGTGGGGATTTTAGTGTCCCTTGTCATCCTGAACTTTTTTTCTTCTTAAATCCTTCGGTTTTGTTTTAAATCCACACTTTAGTGCCACAAACTCTGCTCGTCTGGCCCTCGCTCTAACTCCCGCTCTGATGAACTGCTCTGATTGGTCAGAGCGCGGCCGAGCCCCTCTGTGCACGTGCGTGAGACCGGGTGTGAGACCCACACACGCGTGTTTGGTGCAAACGCATTATGGGAGATCATCCACTGCGCAGAACCGGGAGGACCAGACGATGCCCAAATACAGGCGAGTTTCCCATAGTTCTTTGCAAGTTTCAGGCAACTTCCGCTAATCTTTCAGCCCCCATGCTGTCACAAAGCGCCACTGAGCACAACCATTCATTTGAATAGGGCGCCATCTTGGATCGCCGGGGCTTGCCAGAAAGTGACCAGAGAGACCAGAGAGAAACCAGAGAGAGACTAGAGAGTGACCAGAGAGAGACTAGAGAGTGACCAGAGAGAGACCAGAGAGAGACCAGAGAGAGACCAGAGAGAGACTAGAGAGTGACCAGAGAGAGACTAGAGAGTGACCAGAGAGTGACCAGAGAGAAACCAGAGAGAGACTAGAGAGTGACCAGAGAGAGACTAGAGAGTGACCAGAGAGTGACCAGAGAGAAACCAGAGAGAGACTAGAGAGTGACCAGAGAGAGACCAGAGAGAGACTAGAGAGTGACCAGAGAGAGACCAAAGAGAGAGAGACCAGGGACCAGAGAGAGGTCAAAGAGAGACTCGAGATGGAGACCAGAGACAGAGAAAGACTGTCTCTCTTGTTTCTCTCTCTAGTAGTCACTCTAGTTTCTCTTCATGGTTTCTCTGGTCTCTCTCTGGTCTCTCTCTGGTCTCTATCTAGCCTTACTCTGGTCTCTCTGCCCGGTCTCTCTTGCTGGTTTCTCTCTGGTCTCACTCTGGCCTCTTTCCGGTCTCTTTCTGGTCTCTCTCTGGTCTCTTTCTAGTCCGTCTCCAGTCTCTCTTTGGTCCCTCTCTCTCTCCCTGATCTTGCTCTGGTCTCCTCCCTCTGATTGTTGCTGATTGTAGACTCTTGTGGTTTGATCTCTTCTGATGAGCGAGCAGCGGGTGACTCCGGTTCACACTCAGCCCCACTTTTGGCTCCAGTTCAGACCTGGTTTTGTGCTAGAAATATGAGAGGAAGTAAAGCTGAGGTACGTAAGTTTCAAACCACAACAAGAGAAATATGTAATAAAATCCACAAAACCGTTGCTTCTGTTACAAGTTTCTCTAGCTATCTTCTTTAACCAACTTTTTCAAAGAGAGGTGTGTGCGTGTTTGTGTGTATGTGTGAGATATACCAAAGAGGGACCAAAAAAAGACCAGAGAAAGAGACTAGAGATATACCAGAGATAGAGACCAAAGAGAGACCAGAAAAAGACCAGAGAGAGAGAGACAAGAGAGAGACCTGAAACAGAGACATAAACAGAGATAAAAAATTGAGAGAGACCAGAGAAAGAGACAAAAGAAAGAAACCAGAGAGAGGGACACCAGGGAGAGACCAAAAAGAGACCAGAGAGAGACCAGAGAGAAACCAGAGAGAGACCAGAGAGAAACCAGAGAGAGACCAGAGAGAGACCAGAGAGAGACCAGAGAGAAACCAGAGAGAGACCAGAGAGAGACCAGAGAGAGACTAGAGAGAGAGCAGAGAGAGGCCAGGGAGAGATACAAAGAAAACTTCTTCCTTTATTAAACCTCTGGACTTTGCTCTCTCTCATATTACTCATATTTAATCCATTTCATGTCCGTCTCCTGCGCTCATTTCCTTTTATGTAAAACTTGAATCCTCGCCCTCGCTGCTTCGCTCATCTTCATCGCAAAATCGATAACGTCGTATTATTAATGGATCAATGTCCTAATGGAAGCGCTGTCCTGTCCCTGATGATGTCATCGATCAGGCTGCCCCAGGGCGGACGCGGCGGCCGGAGGGAAGGCTCCGCATCGACCTCTGCATAATCGGAGAGCTCCCAGCGATCAGTCTTAATGACACGTCAGACTCAGACACATCTCAATTATGACAAGGGCCAGGTTTATCCCGGGACTAGAACGAGATCTGGAGAGTCTTAGAATGAGGATTGAGTCAGTTATGTAAAACATTCACATCTCTCTGATTGTAAAGAGAGAAACCAGACTCTCTCTGGCCTCTCTTTCAGGCCTCTCTCTTATCTCTTTCTGGTCTCTGCCATGTCTCTCTTTGGTCTCTCTCTCTCTCTGGCTTCTCTCTCATTTCTTTGGTCTCTGCCATGTCTCTCTTTGGTCTCCCTGGTCTCATTCTGGTCCCTCTCTCTGGTCTCTTCACTAACTCAGTGGCTCCAGATTTAGCCAAAATACAACACAGAGACAACTGGAAAGGAAAAATAAATCATATTTTGTCTTTAAAATGATGTGACGTCGATGGAAGAGACATGAAGCTACAGTAACTGACAGCTGTAAACACAAAGATGTGATGAAACAATAACACAAAACTAATAATATAACTCAGTCCTGGATCTATAGCCTCAGTCCTGGGTCTACAGCCTCAGTCCTGGGTCTACAGCCTCAGTCCTGGATCTACAGCCTCAGTCCTGGATCTACAGCCTCAGTCCTGAATCTACAGCCTCAGTTCTGGGTCTACAGCCTCAGTCCTGGGTCTTACAGCCTCAGTCCTGGATCTACAGCCTCAGTCCTGGATCTATAGCCTCAGTCCTGGGTCTACAGCCTCAGTTCCTGGATCTACAGCCTCAGTCCTGGATCTATAGCCTCAGTCCTGGGTCTACAGCCTCAGTCCTGGGTCTACAGCCTCAGTCCTGGATCTACAGCCTCAGTCCTGGATCTATAGCCTCAGTCCTGGGTCTACAGCCTCAGTCCTGGGTCTACAGCCTCAGTCCTGGATCTACAGCCTCAGTCCTGGGTCTATAGCCTCAGTCCTGGGTCTACAGCCTCAGTCCTGGGTCTACAGCCTCAGTCCTGGATCTACAGCCTCAGTCCTGGATCTATAGCCTCAGTCCTGGGTCCACAGCCTCAGTCCTGGGTCTACAGCCTCAGTCCTGGGTCTACAGCCTCAGTCCTGGGTCTACAGCCTCAGTCCTGCATCTACAGCCTCAGTCCTGGATCTACACCATCAGTTTTGGATCTACAGCTTCAGTCAGTGATGGTTTTCTAATTCATTGGCATTGTAACTAATTCTCTGATACAGTCTAAAAGTCAGGGACCTCAGCTCTGGTCTGATTGTCTCCAAATGTTGGTTTTTGAATCTGTCTCTGAGGCGTCGCTGACATTTGCCCGTCCTCACGTCTCTCAGACTGACTAGGCAGAATTAGCATCAGACGATTAGCCCTGGATCAAAGTGACCTGTGTCCGACAAGGAGGAGAAGAGGGGGGAGAGAGGCAGGGGGAGAAAGTAGAGATGAGAGGGGAGAGAGGAGAGGGGAGAGAGGAGAGTGGAGAGGGGAGAGAGGAGAGCGATCAGTGAGGAGAGGGGAGAGAATAAAAGAAAGAGGGGGTAGGAAAGGAGAGAGGGGAAAGAGGAAAAGGGGGAGAGAAAAGATGGGGGGAGAGGAGAAGGAGAAATGAGAGGAGAGAAAGAGAACGAGGGGGAGAGTGGTTAGAGGAGAAGCGAGATAATGAAAGCTGATATGATACTGTCAGTAAACACACACAGCTGGTATTACCAACATGGCCGCCTGTCTCTTGTTTTCTGTGTGTAAACTTGTGTGCCGCATTCATCTCCATTAGGCTCTCACTCGCACAGATGTCGCTCCCACAAAAACTGTCTGCAAAAGTGCGAATCGTCCGCTCCACCTTCAGGAAGTTTGTCCTCCAACGTTTGTGAGTAAATTTGAAGCAAAGTGAGAAACATTAACGCGGTAATGAATATTGATCCGAGCCGAGACCAGAGACGAGCGCTGGACTCGCTGCGTTCAGACACCAGCTGTGACAGATTAGAGAAAAACAATAATCTCAAGAAACCGACATCTCTCACAGGTCAAAAGAGCAGATAACAGGGAATAAACACTTTTAAAGCTGGGGTCTGTAACTTTCAAAACAACCAAATCTATTTCTTTAGTTACTGGCTCTAAAACTAGGTTGTTTTTTTGTTTTGGTTTTTTGGCCTCAGCTTTTTCAGGCATTAAAGTCTACACAAAACTAGAGACTTTCAAAATAAGTAGTAGCGTTAGCAGTAGCACTAGCAGCAAGAGTAGTAGTAACAGCAGTAGCAGCAGCAGCATCAATAGTACTAGCAGCAGCACTGGCATACATACTGTAACCAGTCCTATATGCAATGATGATAGTGACAGTCACAGGACATTTTGCCTCAATTGAATCAGCAGTGTCAGATTGCACAGAGAGGATGGAGCCAGGTCTCTCACATTTACACGTGGTGGTTGTATGTTGTGTGTTTGATGGAAATCTGCGGTGAAGAGAATGATGAAAAATGCATGTGTCTCTGGAGTGTAATGAAAGCTGGCGGAGAGAGTGTTACGGAGCAGATCTGTGGAGAGGTCCCACTCTGTCCAGGATCATGTGTTTGTTTGTAAAGAATGAGTGTAGAATATAGTGGTATTGAAGTCAAACCCATTAGAACCCGGTCCTTAAAGCTGCACTAGTGACAAGAAAATTCTTCTGTCACTAGTGCAATTTTAGTGTGTGTTTTATGCCCCAAATATTTAGACCTGCTTTTTTTTTAGAAAGAAAAGACAAGAAAGAAAGAGACCAAAAGCAACGTTTCCACCGCAGGAACTTCGGGGTAATTTTCCAGGGTGTCCCTACTGTAGGAACTTCCCCCACAGGGCCTTTTACAGGAACTTTTACAGGGCCCAAAGGAGCCCCTTCTCCATGCTAGGTGCTCCGTTGGGCCCTGGTGTGACTTTAGGTTAACCCGGCCCTGAAACAACCAGCATTACCAAGCAGCATTAGCCCAGCAGCATTAGCCCAGCAGCATTAGCCAAACAGCATTAGCCCAGGAGCATTAGCCCAGCAGCATTAGCCAAACAGCATTAGCCCAGGAGCATTAGCCCAGCAGCATTAGCCTTGCAGACGCCACTAGAAACAGCATACAGCAAGTTGTACGATAAATGGACGGATGATGAGGGGCAGGCATTGATTCAGACGGGGTTTTAGGCATCGCAGCGAAATGAAAAGATATATTAAGGCATATCAGCTTCACCTCGAACACTGGGGATTCATCACACCGCAAAAAAGAGCCGTGAAAAGTAAAAAAAAAAAAATAATGATGCAGGACAATAAAAAAAACTCAAAGACCACAACAACCGGAGCAGTTACGACCGTAAAATAAACAAATGGGTTTGACAGAACGAGTTTTGCTTTTGTGGCAATCCAAAAGACTCATGACGTCGCAGAGTGGTCCTACTGCACACGAACACTGAGAGGACCGAGGGAGAGGAAGGTTCTTGTGAAAGTTCCACCCCGCTCCTTTTACCAGGAACTCCTACGGTGGAAACACTCTATAGAGGGACCAGAGAGAGACCAGAGTGAAGGACTAGGGAGAGACCAGAGAGACACCAGAAAGACACCAGAGTGAGGGACCAGAGATAGACCTGAGATAGACAAGAGAGTCCCCAGAGAGAGACCAGATCTGCTTCAGTCTCTGCTTCAGTTTGTGCTTCAGTTACACCAAACTCTCTTCTCTAACTTCAGTCGTGAGTAAATCTGCAGGTCTCACTCTTTCACTGTGGTCGTATCGTTTTGGCTGCGTCACCCCTGCACTTTTGGTTTTGCTTCGTGAAACGCAACACAAATCCACCGCTCTTCTTCTTTAATTATTAGCACAGGGACGAGCCGCTGCCGTGAATCTCTGATGTATTTTTAATTTCCTCCTTGCGCTGAGACTTTGTAAAGACATTAAAGTTGGAGCGGAGCGTCCGTTCGGCACCACGGCTAATGCTGAAAACGTGTACGCGAGCAAAGAGCCGCGGACTTCCCATCAATAATGAAGTCGAGATACTTTACAGATGAACAGGTTCAACATATGGTCACGTACTGCAGGAGTTGTGGTGGGAGGAATAGTAGAAGTACTCTCACTTATCATCAAGGCGGTTCCAGGTTCGAATCCCAGACAGAGCGAGGGTGACCTGAGCAAAGACAGAAGCAGAGACTGAAACAGAGACTGGAGCAGAGACTGAAGCAGAGACTGAAGCAGAGACTGAAGCAGAGACTGAAGCGGAGACTGAAGCAGAGACTGAAACAGAGACTGAAGCAGAGACTGGAGCAGAGACTGAAGCAGAGACTGAAGCAGAGACTGAAGCAGAGACTGAAGCAGCGACTGAAACAGAGACATAAACAGAGACCGAAACAGAGACTGAAGCACAGACTGAAACAGAGACTGAAACAGAGACTGAAGCAGAGACTGAAGCGGTGACTGAAGCAGAGACTGAAGCGGTGACTGAAGCAGAGACTGAAGCAGAGACTGGAGCAGAGACTGAAGCAGAGACTGAAGCAGAGACTGAAGCAGAGACTGAAGCAGAGACTGAAGCAGAGACTGAAGCAGAGACTGAAGCAGAGACTGAAGCAGAGACTGAAGCAGAGACTGAAGCAGAGACTGAAGCAGAGACTGAAGCGGTGACTGAAGCAGAGACTGAAGCGGTGACTGAAGCAGAGACTGAAGCAGAGACTGGAGCAGAGACTGAAACAGAGACTGAAGCAGAGACTGGAGCAGATACTGAAACAGAGACCGAAGCAGAGACTGGAGCAGATACTGGAGCAGAGACTGAAGCAGAGACTGAAACAGAGACTGAAGCAGAGACTGAAGCAGATACTGGAGCAGAGACTGAAGCAGAGACTGAAGAAGAGATTGAAGCAGAGACTGAAGCGGAGACTGAAGCAGACTAAGGCCCTGTTTGGACGGAGACGCTACAAAGCAAGGAGCATAAATGACCAGGCTCCTCAATCGAAGTGCACGGAGTCTAAACACAGAACGCAAAACCAACCCGATACACGCGACCCCCACCAGTCAAATCACTTCCTCAACAACATCCTCCTCAGACCACAGCAAAGACGTGAAAGAACCAACATCATTCTGCATTCAACAGTAGCAGCGAAAATGCCCGCCGCCATTGTTGTTTACGTTTGTTCTCGGCTACTGCTCATGTCCAAATGTCTGCTTGTGTTTTCACCTGAAACACCGTCTTCGTGTAAACAAAAGGCTAAAGCGACACCATACTTTGAAGACTGTATTTTTTGCCTTTTTTTCAATTTTGTGGTTTACCGGAACCTCCCAGTCCTGATCAGACCACACAAATGTAATACTTTGTGGTCCATAATTCGGACCAGACCACGCTGGTCCCTTTGCGTTACTCACCCATTCCTCCCCCGTTTCCTCCCCTTCCTCTCGCCATCAATGACCTCATGCTCTGGTTGGTATTCTGTAAACAGCGAGGCCCATTGTCGTGTCCTTGTCTCTCATTATTCTCCAAACCTACGAATATCGGCGTCCGCATGAATAAAACATGAGGAGCGAGCCAAGCATCACAAACGCCCCCCCCCTCTCCCCCCTCTCCCCCCTCTCCCCTCTCTCCCCTATGCCTCCCCCGCGGGTCGAGAGCCCGGCCGAGCGTCTGGAGCGCGGAGATACTGCAGTCGAAACAAGAGCGGACTTAAGATTGGAGTAAGACGTGTCCACAGCAAGTCGATAGATCTGTGTGAGTAGAAGACTTAAAGAAAAAGTGTCCGAGAACATGAAAACAGTGGTTTGTGTTCTGTGTGTACAGTGTGTTTCTGTGTGTACTGAGTGTGTCTCTGTGTGTGTCTCTGTCTCTGTGTGTACTGTGTCTCTGTGTGTGTCTGTCTCTGTGTGTACTGTGTCTCTGTGTGTGTCTGTCTCTGTGTGTACTGTGTCTCTGTGTGTGTCTGTCTCTGTGTGTACTGTGTCTCTGTGTGTACTGTGTCTCTGTGTGTCTGCATCTGTGTGTGTGTACCGCTTTACAACAGGTTAAGAAATGTAAAGGTCACTGGTGATTAAAGCTGAGGACCAGAGCCGGACAATTCCTTCAAAAACAAAATCCATTATGTTTTACTACAATATTACTGTCTCCGTGTAAAGTATTACTCTACTACTGCATTACTTTGAAGTTACTTTCTCCAAATATATATAAACAATCTAAATGTAGCTTATGAAGCTCTAGCCTGAGGTTGACAGAGCTTCTGGTTTGAACATAAAGTAACTTTACTGTATTATGTTCCACATCTTTGTCTCCAACAAACTCTAAATAATGGAGTCTGTAAAATGTGCTGTTGTCCATGTAGTGTCTGCTTCTGCTTCAGCCTCAGCCGTCTTCTACCAGAAAGGAACACTTTTAGTCAAATACTGTTGGAGCAGAAGTGTTCTCCTGCTGATCTTGCAGTGGAGAGGATAAAAACAAAACAATATTTAATTTCAAGTTAAAATGCAACAGTTTTGTACAAACTCAAATATTACCCAGTTTTTTGATGCCTTACATTAGTGCGTTAGAGCAAAAAGCAACACATTAAAGTCACTACATTACTTTTAGAATGTGTAACTCCCAACACTTTGTTAAAGAAGATGTTTGAAGCAGAGACAAAAGGGGCGTTCAGACCAGATCATGCGTTGAGGCAACCTTCAATGCAAAGTCAACAGTGACGTCCGTTTGAGCGCGGCAGAGGCGCAGGAGCAAAACATTTGATACATGCAGGAGAAAAACATTGTTGAACTTTTTCCGCGGGACACAATTGCAGCAACCAATCAGCGAGCCACAAAGTGGTCACAGGGACACTAGCGGTCTAGCAAGCAGACTGAAAATACTTGTTAACAGCCAAAACAGGAGCTAAACCAGGACTTAACCAGGACAAACAAAAAATGGGGGACATAGTGCTTGTGAACATATGCCTCCAGCCTGAGTTCTCATTCTCCAGTGACTGTAAACAAGTGCTGCTGACGTGTTAGCTGAAGCAGAAGTACCGTTTATTAATAAAATAAACTTATGGCGCACCTCCGTGAAAATATACTGCTGTTATATAAAGTCTTTTGAAGGTTTCTGGACACAGAGATGCTGCATTCTTTACACAAAAAGCCACAAGTTTAACTCTGTTAGCATCAAAGCCTGCCCACTACTTCTGCTGGGCACCACCGCAGGCCTAGCCTGGTCATACCACACCATAGTACAAATTACATTTCGTACTAAGGTCTGGAGGTGCTCCATTGAGCTCCGTTTACAGGTGGGAGGGGTTAACTCCTTTTGCAGATTGAAACGATTGGATCTGAGTTTACCGTGACGTATGTAGTGCGCCCGAGTGAGCCTAGCCATCTCCTTTGCCGCTAACGGAGCCCGTGGGGAGTAGTAATTTTTTCCAGCAATTACATTTGCTAAACATTCCTATTGCTCCGGCTTCAATTTCTTGACAGAACCAGACCGGATTACTTTACTATCGTATTTTTCACCATTGCCAAACTACAACCTTCCCGCTCTAGGCAAACTCTTGACGTCACCCACAACTAACTACAACACCCGCCTCCCACGCTCGCTGATTGGTCGGTTGACCCAGACGTTACATGCAGTGAATTGAGCGGAGTGTACGGATGGCTAAGGCCAGGCTACCGCAGGCCAGGACTTTTGGTAGCAGCTGTAGTTTATCACCACCGAGTTTGGACAGATTGACAATGACTTGTGAAGCGTGTTAGAGAGTCCAAAAAAGAGCTCTATAAAACCAATGCATTATTATTATCAAGCAGGACAAAAGCAGGTCTAAAACAGGTCTAAAACAGGATTGAAGCAGTCTGAAGTAGGTCTAAAACAGGACTAAATCAGAACTAAAGCAGAACTCGGACTCCACTCATTCACAAATCTCTGGGCTGCTTCAGTGGCTGCTTCAGATCAGATTAAAGCCTGTGTGTTTCCGTTTCGATCCAGTCCAAAAACCTCGTTCTCCCTGTGATTAGAAAGCAGTGGATCAAGCTTTAACTGAGCAAGTGCCTCGTTAAGAGCAGCTCTATCTCTGGTCCCTGCCACCGCGTCCAGGCCCTCAGGGACACTGGCAGCCGGTGGGGAGAGACATTTGTTGCGGGTTTAACAACGTTTTGTGATTTCTGCTAAAAGGGAAATGAGAGGAGGCTCCAGAGACTGATAGAGACGTCCGAGAGGAGGGTTTTTGTGCAGCTCTGAAAGAATCATGGCCCATGTGTGAGAGAGATTAAAGCTCAGGGACGTAAGCTTAAGACCAAAGAAATAAAACATTATGAAATCAATGTCCTTAGAACAATTCACTTCTATTACTGCTACTACTGCTACTGCTGCTACTACTACTCGCCAATAGTACAAACAGGTCCATAAATATTGGCATCTATTTGACAGTGTTAAAGCTGGGGTACGACATTTTCAAACAGTAAAATCAATTTTCTTTTAGTCGAAGTGGAGCTGTCCATGGTGCTAGTTCTTAGTCCCGTTTTAGATCTGCTCAGTCCAAGAGATCTGCTTTAATCCAGGTCTATAGTTCCTGGCTCTAAAACTGCTACCTCTATCACTAGTTTCATGTATTTCTTCTCTCTGTCACATCTATTGATCAACTTTTCTGGACAAAAAAGTGACAAAGAGAACAACCATCACACCATCTCTCTCCCCCCAAACACACCGTGATGTAAACATGTTTGTGTTTCAGTATTCCTCTGCTCTACCTGTGCGCCACAAACACAGTGCGGAGGTAAAGGTCACGTTTGAGAGAAATTAGTCGGTATTTTCGCCTCCTTTTTTACACACAGCCTGAAGCTAATTAAATCGAAACGCATCGAGCCGCGACACTAACAAAGAGAGGCATTCATCACCACGAGGTAAACAAGAGGAGGGAGCTGAGCGGACGGCATTTTGGGTCCAATTTCAGTCAATGGGAATAAATATGAAGCTCTGAGGGATTATAATAAACAAGGGATTGAACCAGGACAAGAGCAGAGACTTAAGCAGAGACCGACGCAGATGCAGAGTATATGAGGTTCCACAAGTGTCAACACTGGGGCCAGAACTTATTATACTATACAGAGATTATACCGTAGCTTTCAGGAGAGACTGAGCGCTGTAGAGACTTTTGTTTGTTTGTTTCATAATATAATGCAATAGTCCAAGTTCTTTCTCTGCTTCAGTCTACATTTTAATACAACATCGCTGTATGAACCCAACTTATATCTTGTGCCAAGTCGACAAAGGCCCAGGACCCTCCCAAAGCCCCGCCCCCTTCTGCCTAATGACATCATAAACCGTGGCTCTGAAGGTGAACCGCCCGGACGTAAAACCACTCGTTTTAATGAAGCGAGATGTTAAGTGTGAAGCAGTAAACTTTATCTGTTTAAAGGAGACGGACGTGAACCCAGAGATTAGAGACCGCTACTACTGCTGCTGCTACTGCTACTGCTAGGAGAGTGACCAAAAAGTAAGCAGAGACCAGAGAGAGAGACCAGAGAGAGAAAGGAGGGAAAGACCAAAGAGAAAGCAGAAACCAAAGAGACCTACGCACCAATAGAGCCATTAGTCCAGAAGAAGTGGGATAACCGCTTTCTTTTTAAATATTACTGCCCTTAGATCCTCCTGCATCAGAGAAGAACCACTCAAAAAACCTAGACCCCATACTGAGAAGAATCCACTCCCACATTTGGATGTACAGTGCCTTGCAAAAGTATTCGGCCCCCTTGAACCTTTCAACATTTCGCCACATTTCAGGCTTCAAACATAAAGATATAGAAATTTATATTTTTTGTCAAGTATCAACAACAAGTGGGACACAATCGGGAAGTGGAACGAAATTTATTGGATAATTAAAGTGGGGCGTGCAATATTATTCGGCCCCTTGCGCTAATACTTTGTAGCGCCACCTTTTGCTGCAATTACAGCTGCAAGTCGCTTGGGGTATGTCTCTAACAGTTTTGCACATCGAGAGACTGAAATTCTTGCCCATTCTTCCTTGCAAAACAGCTCGAGCTCAGTGAGGTTGGATGGAGAGTGTTTGTGAACAGCAGTCTTCAGCCCTTTCCATAGATTCTCGATTGGATTCAGGTCTGGACTTTGACTTGGCCATTCTAACACCTGGATACGTCTATTTGTGAACCATTCCATTGTAGATTTGGCTTTATGTTTTGGATCATTGTCCTGTTGGAAGATAAATCTCCGTCCCAGTCTCAGGTCTTTTGCAGACTCCAACAGGTTTTCTTCCAGATCCTGTATTTGGCTCCATCCATCTTCCCATCAATTTTAGCCATCTTCCCTGTCCCTGCTGAAGAAAAGCAGGCCCAAACCATGATGCTGCCACCACCATGTTTGACAGTGGGGATGGTGTGTTCAGGGTGATGAGCTGTGTTGCTTTTACGCCAAACATATCGTTTTGCATTGTGGCCAAAAAGTTTGATTTTGGTTTCATCTGACCAGAGCACCTTCTTCCACACGTTTGGTGTGTCTCCCAGGTGGCTTGTGGCAAACTTTAAACCAGACTTTTTATGGATATCTTTGAGAAATGGCTTTCTTCTTGCCACTCTTCCATAAAGGCCAGATTTGTGCAGTGCACGACTGATTGTTGTCCTATGGACAGACTCTCCCACCTCAGCTGTAGTTATCTGCAGTTCATCCAGAGTGATCATGGGCCTCTTGGCTGCATCTCTGATCAGTCTTCTCCTTGTTTGAGATGAAAGTTTGGAGGGACGGCCGGGTCTTGGTAGATTTGCAGTGGTCTGATACTCCTTCCATTTCAATATAATTGCTTGCACAGTGCTCCTTGAGATGTTTAAAGCTTGGGAAATCTTTTTGTATCCAAATCCGGCTTTAAACTTCTCCACAACAGTATCTCGGACCTGCCTGGTGTGTTCCTTTGTCTTCATGGTTCTCTCTGCGCTTTAAACAGAACCCTGAGACTATCAAAGAGCAGGTGCATTTATACAGAGACTTGATTACACACAGGGGCATTCTATTTATCATCATCAGTCATTTAGGACAACATTGGATCATTCAAAGATCCTCACTGAACTTCTGGAGTGAGTTTGCTGCACTGAAAGTAAAGGGGCCGAATAATATTGCACGCCCCACTTTTCAGTTTTTTATTTGTTGTTGAAATTATCCAATAAATTTTGTTCCACTTCATGATTGTGTCCCACTTGTTGTTGATTCATGACAAACAAATAAAATTTTATATCTTTATGTTTGAAGCCTGAAATGTGGCGAAATGTTGAAAGGTTCAAGGGGGCCGAATAATTTCACAAGGCACTGTATGTATATGTGCAAAACCAAGTGAGATTGTCCCCAAAGTACATGACAGAAAAGTGCTGATGAAGAGAACCACCTGCTGTTCCCTGACCTCCACACACAGACCAGCAGCTGTGGCCCAGTTTGAGGCACTCTGAGCTGGGTACGTGTGCAGAGAAGTCCCCCTCAATCAACCACCAGAGAGAGAGAGACTAGAAGGACTAGAGAGAGACTAGACAGAGAGACCAGCGAGACTAAAAGAGCGAGAGACTAGTGAGAGACTGGGAGAACCTAGAGAGACTGAAAGAGAGACCAGAGAGCAACCAGAGACACCAGAGAGATACAGAGAGACCAGAAAGAGATCAGAGAAAGACTGGAAAGAGACCAGAGAGATATAAGAGAAAGACAAGAGAGAGAGACCAGAGAAAGATCAGAGAAAGACTAGAAAGACCAGAAAGATACAAGAGAAAGACAAGAGAGAGAGACCAGAGAGAGATCAGAGAGAGACAAGAAAGAGTACAGAGACTAGAGAGACTAGCGAGAGACCAGAAAGAGATCAGAGAAAGACTAGAAAAAGACAAGAGAGATACGAGAGAGAGACTAGGGAGAGAGACCAGAGAGACTAAATAGCGAGAGACCAGAGAGCGAGACGGGAGAGAACCTAGGAAGACTGAAAGAGAGACCAGAGGGAAACTAGAGAGAGACAAGAAAGAGATCAGAGAGAGACTAGAAAGAGACCAGAGAGATACGAGAGAGAGAATAGAGAGAGAGAGAGACCAGAGGGAGAACCAAGGGAGACTGAAAGAGAGACCAGAGGGAAACTAGATAGAGAAACTACAGAGACCAGAAAGAGATCAGAGAGGGACAAGAAAGAGAACAGAGACTAGAGAGAGACCAGACAGACCAGAGGGACACCACAGAGAAACCAGAGAGAGACCAGAATGAGGCAACCAGTCTCTCTTTACATTATTGCGGAAGTTCCTTATATACTCTTTACTAGCACCAGGGAGGAGCTGAATCGTGGTCTTTTGCCCTCAGCTTCAGCTCTAAGTCTTTCTTGGGACGTTTTATGCTGATGTATGTCCATGTTTTTGCTCCGGGGAGGCCGCTTGGCTCCAGGGAAATGTGCGCATCACTAACACAGAAATACATGCCTGCAGCACCGATAAACATAAAAATGAATCTCACCCTTTAAAACGGGCCTCAGAAAGTTT
This sequence comes from Knipowitschia caucasica, assembly GCA_964034765.1. Classification (NCBI taxonomy): domain Eukaryota; kingdom Metazoa; phylum Chordata; class Actinopteri; order Gobiiformes; family Gobiidae; genus Knipowitschia; species Knipowitschia caucasica. Next base: position 7,782,195 of record OZ035844.1, on the reverse strand, counting down.
ATGTCGGTCGATCTCTTGGACTGAGCTTTAAATAATTCTAGTTTTTTAAGAGGTAAAGCCTAGATGTATCAGTGTGTGTTCTTTAACCTCTGCTTGCTGCTTATGGGGCGTTTGTGGTTCTCTGTAAAACACAAACTTGTTCTCTTTTCCTCTAAACCTGGAACTCTGCGGTGTCTTTGAACGCCTCTCATGAATACTGCATGTGGAGCAGCACTGACAAACGAGCTCAACCACACTTCATTCCATATGGTTCTCACACCATAGTTATCTGACGGAGTCGATCACAGACGGATACGTGAGGGGAGAGGGAAACCGAGCTGAGGTAGAGGAAGGGGAGAGAGAGAGCAGAGAGAGAGCAGAGAAAGACCAGAGAGAGAGATGGAGCAGAGAGACCAGAGAGAGTAGAGAGAGACAAGAAAGAGACCAAAGAGAGAGCAGAGAGAGAGAACAGAGAGAGAGCAGAGAGAAAGCAGGGAGAGACCAGAGAGAGAGACCCTTGAGAGACCAGAGTGAGACCAGAGAGCGAGAGCAGAGAGAGACAAGAGAGAGACCAAAGAGAGAGCAGAGAGAGAGAGAACAGAGAAAGCAGGGAGAGACCAGAGAGAGAGACCAGAGAGAGCCGAAAGAGACCCCTGAGAGACCAGAGAGAGCAGAGAGGGGAGAGAGAGAGATCAGGGGGAGAGCAGAGAGAGAGAGAGAGCAGAGGAGAGACCAGAGAGAGCCGAGAGAGACCTTGAGAGAGCAAAGGTCTTTTGGAGTTCAGGGGCCACTCCTAAAGACCTTCTATGACTCTGTGGTGGCATCAGCCTCTTGTACGGTGTGGTCTGCTGGAACAGCAGCATCACAGAGAGGGACAGGAAGAAGCTGGACAAGGTCATCAGGAAGTTAGCTCAGTCCTGGGCTGTTCCCTGGACACAGTGCAGCAGGTGGGGGACAGGAGGGTCCTGAGCAAACTAACATCTATGCTGGACCATGACTGTCACCCCCTGCAGGACACTCTCTCTGCTCTGGAGAGCAGCTTCAGTGACAGACTAATTCACCCTCCCTGTGTGAAGGAGAGGTTCCGTAGGTCTTTCCTTCCTGCTGCTGTCAGACTGTTCCTTCAGAATGTCACTTTACTTATCTACTTATTATCCTGCACTATTTAACTGTACAGTATATAACTGCACTACTACTACATATATATATTTTGACTGGTATTGAAGCATTTTCAGCATCTACAGCTAGTTATGTTAGCTAAGAAACATAGCTACTACTTATTTGTATATATTGTGTGCTCCCTGTGTGCTCTTACGTCCTGTATGTGCGCTGCAACATCGAAATTTCCCCACTGTGGGACGAATAAAGGAATTCTTATCTTATCTTATCTAAAGAGAAGAGTGAGACGAGAGAGACCAAAGAGAGAGCAGAGAGAAAGCAGCAGAAAACAGTGTTAGATGAATTCAAATCTTCTAACTGTAACTGTGGAGCAGCAGAGTGAGACGTCTGCTTCAGCTGCTCTTAAAACTCTAATATAGTCAAACACATCTCTAACTCTGAAACCTCGTCTTATCGCTTCCTCTCATTTTTCCCGTTTTCCCGATCGATGGCCGCTGTCGCTGCTGCGTGTGATTGTGGAGGCGGTAATGAGTTCTCCTGTGGCTGCGGCGCAAATATGACACAAAACTCACTTTAAATAAATGTAAATTACACTCGCGGCGGCAGGATCGAGCTTCGACGCAGAGATAAAAATAACTGTTCATTAGTTTGACGACAGATTAAAAATAAATGAGGAGTGAATGATGATTGGGGACAGGGGACCAGCTGCGAGAGCGAGGAATGAGGAATGGAGAAATCCGGGTTTAGACCTGCTTCAAATCAATATGTAATCACATGTGTCGGCCATTTTGGATTTGAGTTCATAATAACTGTATAATTATTGAGCTGTTATTTATCTGTTTACCAGCATCAGTCCTGGGTCTACAGCCTCAGCCAGGACTGAGGTTGTAGAGGCTGAGGCTCTACAACCTCAATCCTGGAGTTACAGCCTCAGTCCTGGGTCTACAGCCTCAGCCAGGACTGAGGTTGTAGAGGCTGAGGCTCTACAACCTCAATCCTGGAGTTACAGCCTCAGTCCTGGGTCTACAGCCTCAGTCCTGGGTCTACAGCCTCAGTCCTGGGTCTACAGCCTCAGCCCTGGGTCTACAGCCTCAGCCCTGGGTCTACAGCCTCAGCCCTGGGTCTACAGCCTCAGTCCTGGATCTACAGCCTCAGTCCTGGATCTACAGTCTCAGTCCTGGGTCTACAGTCTCAGTCCTATTTTGATTTCTCAACTCCATTTGAAAGCAAACAAACACAATTCCATGTTTTTTATTAGTTGAATTGACAAACATTTAAAGCTGAGGAATGTAACTTTCAAGAATGTCTTCACACCATGATCTTGTTGTTTTTCTTCTGTGTTGTAACGTTTTTGTGATCGCGGTTGTGGTTTTATTGGGTTCACTGGTTTTTCTGGTAAGGCGGCAGTCCAAACAGCTCTGGTCTGAAATCCTCCAGGCTGCTCAGAGTCAGGGTGGCGTCCCGGGTCTGGGTCCGGTCCAAATTTGGGTCCGGGACCATGACCACCTGCATGTGAGCAGCCAGGGCAGCTGAGACTCCCAGGGGAGCGTCCTCGAACACCAGGCACTGGAGACACAAGGGGGAGGGGGGGGGTTGTCACTTCCACAGAGCAATGCTAACATAGACTGTTTACAGATGGACAATTCTAACCGGAGAGAGAACAGAGAGAGACAAGAGAGAGAGACCTGAAAAAGAGAGACCAAAGAGAGAGAGAGGCTAGGGATGGTCCAGAGAAATACTACAGCGAGAGGAGACTAGAGAGAGACCAGAAAGGCCAGGGATAGACCTGAGGCCCTGAGAGAGACTAGAAAAAGACTATAGCGAGACCATAGCGAGACCACAGAGAGACCAGAGAGACTAGAGAGAGACTAGAGAGAGACTAGAGAGAGACCAGAGAGAGACCAGAGAGAGACCACAGAGAGACCAGAGAGAGACCACAGAGAGACCAGAGAGAGACCAGAGAGAGACCACAGAGAGACCACAGAGAGACCAGAGAGAGACTAGAGAGAGACCTCAGTGAGTCCAGAGAGAGACCGAAGTATAAGTACATGTGGCAAGCTGGACTTGCCACAATAATTCTGTCCAGTAGAGGGCGCATACTGACAGTATAAATAGCCGCGAGTCGTCTTTGTTTACATCTGCACTTCCAACCCCGGTGTCGTGTTGCCCCAGCCTTCTCCTGCTTCAGGTAGAAGAGTTCTACTGTGCACGATACAATCCAGAATGTACAACCACTAACATTAATGTTGCTTCAGCGAGTCCTGTTTATATACATAGTTCCCACAGACCAATGAATGTCACATGACCTCCTCGGAGACGCCATCTTTGATGGCACGCTGCTGTGTTTGTGCATTCCATTAAACAGAAGAATGAGAATAAATGTAGATATTCAAACGCAAATTGGAAAAAAAGGGCAACTTTTGAGCAAATAATTGTATATTAATACAATGGCACCACAGTTTAACGTGCTACGGACATGTTTTACATATTTGATCAAATTATGCAGCAAAAATTAACAAGCAATGCAAACATTTCTCAAAAACTTTAGATTTAATACCAGTTGGAGCTCCATTTAATTATTTTAATTATATTAACAATTAATTTAATTAATGCTAATGCCACACGGACACTCTGGATTGCTGTTATTGTTTATTTCCGCGTTTTTGACCGTATGTTTTGGTGAATGGTGGGCAACTGATTTTTCCAGGCGTAAAGAGCAGTTTATTTTATGACACAGATCTTTTTACAGAAGCAATGCTGTTTGTGAACATTGTTTTAGCCCACCATAGAACTATTATTATCTATTTAATACATTTACGTTGCCCTCGAGAGCCTCGGACGCGACACCGATCCTCCTCATAATAAAGTAATCTAAATAATGAAACTCTCAAGTTACCAGATATCAGCATACACAAGTTAGTACTGAGTAAATTACGTTTGTCAACACATTATGAGATACGATACGCACCTGACACAAAGTGCTCCGAGCATATTCTTGCGTGTTTTGAGGGAGTTTCTTGCCTGTTTATCTTCGCAAGCCATAACCTCAGTGGTTGTTCTGACAAAAGCTTAGTCTTCTCACATTCATGAAGTCTAATGATGGGTATACTGTAAAATCCAAGTTTAACGGAACCTCCGGCACGATTTGAACATCCATTGACCCAGCAGGAGATGACCATTTTCAACTTTATCACGACATTAACACGTTTCAGCTTCTTTTTCTATTGTTTTGCCCACAGAATGCCAAGACAAATGGCGCCGGGTCGGCAAATCCCCGTATGTAGTGACGTCATGTGGGAACTATGTATAGCCATGCTGTCCTGTCGCTCTGGCGTCTGGCCGCACTCGTTGCTGGGGTCCAAGCGTTTCGTAGCCGGTTGTGGGTTTGGGTCAGACCGTCACCCGTCAGGTGTGCGTGCTCAGCATTCGCTCTGAAGCTGGGGACTGGTCACATCGCAGCCCACCACCGTTTCTCTCCCTGTTCTATCGTGTTTCTTTGTGTGTTCACCTGTGACGGGAAGATACACATCCTGAGCTAAGAAAACTGAACAATACATCATAACGTAATAAATTCAAGAAACTTCATGTCTGCCTACGCCTCTAATTAGGATTTAACAAACCTTTTTTATTTATTTTGGCCACCCTTGCCCTGGCTCTGTTGGTTTTTTCTTTCTTTTTTATTTCAATAGTTATATTATTTTATGAGCGCGTAACCACCTCTGTGCACAGATTGTTCCCACTCGTAACTATGGTACAGTCATCAGCAGAGGCCAAAACTACAGCTTCACAATCACATAGAGCTCAGCCATGCGTTCGTGCTCCGATGCTCCAACTACAGAAATAAAACAGGCAACACGTCCTTCCTCTTGTACTTCTCCACTTTCACTTTTTCTCCTTAAAATCACGACAAAATGAGAAAACAAGCTCCTCTCGAGGCGCTTTGGTCGCACTGCGTTCGTGTGGAATTGGCTTTTGGAGCGAGATGACTTTGTAAACTCAATCTCCGCAATGGGAACAGAAACGCACTCTTGCATTGGGGGCGGTGGGGGCTCAAACTCAAACACGGAGCGTCTCTGAGGAAACAGGTTTCTCTCTGGTCTCATCATGGATTCAGCTCCCACTGCTCCACCTGAAGTAACACGCGCTGGAAGAGACTCATGAAAAAGGCAAAAGGGAAAAACCACGAACGGAGACGCAGCTTTTTAACAGAAAAACCACATGAATTTGTAAAAACGCGAGCGAGGGTTTTCTGCAGTGGTGTTTGAACAGAGCGAGAAAATGTGTGGGTTTCAAATGCAAGACTGAAATTAATAAAAAAAGAAGGAAAAATGTCTGTGTACAGTCTCGCAGTGACTTCAAAAACATAATTCATGATGTGTTACTTCAATATTACTGTCTCTGTGTAAAGCCTTACTCTACTACTGCATTACTTTGCTTTTCAATATTTAGAGAAAGTAACTTCAAACTAAATGTAGCTTATGAAGCTCGAGCCTGAGGTTGACAGAGCTTTTGGTTTGAACATAAAGTCACTTTACTGTATTATGTTCCACATCTTTGTCTCTAACAAACTGTCTGTCCGTAAAATGTGCTGTTGTCCATGTAGTGTCTGCTTCTGCTTCAGCCTCAGCCGTCTTCAAGGAACAACACTTTCAGTCAAAACTATTGGAGCAGATGTGTTCTAATGCTAATTTCATGGTGTGGAGGATAAAAACAAAACACTGTAATTTTGGGTTAAAATACAAACAATAATAATGCATTGTTTTACATAGCGCTTTTCAGGACACTCAAAAACTCCTCACATGTCATTATTCATTCACTCCAAACACAATGGTTATAAACTACTAGTGTAGCCACAGCTGCCCTAGGGCACACTGACAGAAGCGAGGCAACCAGTCCAAATACCACCAACCACTGACACACACACCAGACTCATTCTAATGTGGGTGAAGTGTCTTGCCTAAGAATACAACCACAGTTTTTGCACTTTACAGCCGCAGCCTGCGGCACCTGCTGTTCCCAGAGGTCTCCCATCACAGCATTAACTTTTTTGGGAAGGCCTTACATTACTGCAGTTTATGTTAGCATTGTCCATCTGTATACAGTCGATGTTAGCATTGTCTATGGTACGTGCTCTAAAAGCTCTAATTCCAGGTGTGAGAGACGATTCTTTGAAGTGACATCGTCTCTGGAAGCAAACAGACGCTGCAAGGTCAAGCTCAGAATCTTTTCATTTCCTTCTTAAAAAGACACATTCAAACTGGTTTAATTTCCACCCAGATGGAATCTTGCCGTAATGAAGTGAGCGAAACACGTCTGCTTTGAGGAAATGCCACCAGATTAAAACCGGACTCAAAATAACCCGGATTAGCAGCAGTCTGAATGAAATCTGATCCCAGGAGGCGGCCATTTTGAACAGAGCGCTTTGAAACAGAAAGTCAAAGCGATAAGGTGCAGAATTCTGGGTATTTTTAGTGCTTGTGCGAATGGAGCAAAGGCTGCGTGGGAAAGAGACCAGAAAAAGACCAGAGAGAGAGGCCTGAGAGAGACTAGAGAGAGAGAGAGACCAGAGAGATACCAGAGAGAGAGAGAGAGAGAGATACCAGAGAGAGAGAGAGAGAGAGAGAGAGACCAGAAAAAGACCAGAGATAGAGGCCTGAGAGTGAGAGACACCAGAGAGACTAGAGAAAGAGACTTGAGAGCGACCAGAGAGAGCCAGAGACGAGTGAGAGACCAGAGAGAGACCAGAAAGAGAGACCTGTGAGCAACAATCCCTCACAGACCGAGGTAGAGAGTTCCAGTTTCTTTGCACTAAAGGGGAGAGCAAAGTACATCTATAGTCCCCTTCTCATCTCTTCTCTCTCTCTCTCTCTCCTCCCTCTCATCTCTCTCTCTCTCTGTGTGCTTGTGCTGTTGACTCAGAGCAGTTAATGAACCCAGACTCTCGGCTTCAGTCTCTCATTTCAAACTGCATCCCGCCACAAAGCAACGCTCTCTTTGTTCAGGGGACTTTTCTCTTATCGGCACTTGGCAAAAACACATGTTCCAACTTCTCCCTCCCCCTTTGTCTCCCCAGCTTCCCCTCTGTGTCTCCCCCGCTCCCTCTTTACGTCTCCTGTGTGCGTGAGGAGGATTAAGTGGTCACTCCACTTCACTTACGCCTAATTACTCTCTTTAATTGCCGGAATCGGAGACATGCAGCTCCCTTGTTGCCTGCGGCGATATTGTTCGACAGTTTTCCTCCCTACAGGACCAGCCGCACCTCTCTCACCTGGTTTCTCTCTCTCTGGTGTTTCTCTGGTCCTACAATGGTCTCTCTCAGATCTCTCTCCCTCTGGTCTTTCTCTGGTCCTACAATGGTCTCTCTCAGATCTCTCTCCCTCTGGTCCCCCTCTGGTCCCTCTCTGGTCCCTCTCTGGTCACTCTCTGGTCCTACAATGGTCTCTCTCTGATCTCTGGTCCATCTCTGGTCCATCTATGGTCCATCTATGGTCCATCTATGGTCCATCTATGGTCCATCTCTGGTCTCTCTCTGGTCCTACAATGGTCTCTCTCAGATCTCTCTCCCTCTGGTCACTCTCTGGTCACTCGCTGGTCCTACAATGGTCTCTCTCAGATCTCTCTCCCTCTGGTCACTCTCTGGTCACTCTCTGGTCACTCGCTGGTCCTACAATGGTCTCTCTCTCTGGTCTCTCTCTCTGGTCTCTCTCTCTGGTCTCTCTCTGGACTCTCTCTGGTCTCTCTCTGGTCTCTCTCTGGTCTCTCTCTGGTCTCTCTCTGGTCTCTCTCTGGTCTCTCTCTGGTCTCTCTCTGGTCTCTCTCTGGTCACTCGCTGGTCCTACAATGGTCTCTCTCTCTGGTCTCTCTCTCTGGTCTCTCTCTCTGGTCTCTCTCTGGACTCTCTCTGGTCTCTCTCTGGTCTCTCTCTGGTCTCTCTCTGGTCTCTCTCTGGTCTCTCTCTGTCTCTCTCTGGTCTCTCTCTGGTCTCTCTCTGGTCTCTCTCTGGTCTCTCTCTGGTCTCTCTCTGGTCTCTCTCTGGTCTCTCTCTGGTCTCTCTGGTCTCTCTCTGGTCTCTCTCTGGTCTCTCTCTGGTCTCTCTCTGGTCTCTCTCTGGTCTCTCTCTGGTCTCTTGGTCTCTCTGGTCTCTCTCTGGTCTCTCTCTGGTCTCTCTCTGGTCTCTCTCTGGTCTCTCTCTGGTCTCTCTCTGGTCTCTCTCTGGTCTCGCTCTGGTCTCGCTCTGGTCTCGCTCTGGTCTCGCTCTGGTCTCTCTCTGGTCTCTCTCTGGTCTCTCTCTGGTCTCTCTCTGATCGCTCTCTCTCTGGTCTCTCTAACGTGTATAGTAGATCTATTTTGCAATCGATGCCGTAGGTTCCAGAATCTCCCATTTTACTTGAGGTCTCTTAATTTCACATATATTTTCTCCGAAGCCTCGTTTCCTGGACGTAAACACCACAATTTGAGTTTAATCGTTGTGTTTTTGGCTCCAGTCCAGAAGGAAGCTCCAGGCTGCTCTTTAGTCAACCTGAGATGTCAATATTCACGGAAACTGCATTACCACAGAGAGAGAAATTTGTGTTAATGTGTAGAAGAAAGAAGCAGAGAATGTAGCAGTACTTAATACTGTCTAAGGAGAGACCTGAGAGAGACCAGAGAGAGAGAACAGAGAGACCAGAGAGGGACCAGTGAGAGAGAACAGAGAGAGACCAGAGAGAGAGACCAGAGAGAGACCAGAGAGAGAGACCAGAGAGAGACCAGAGAGAGACCAGAAAGAGAGACCAGAGAGAGAGACCAAAGAGAGACCAGAAAGAGAGACCAGAGAGAAAGACCAGAGAGAGACCAGAAAGAGGGACCAGAGAGAGAGACCAAAGAGAGACCAGAAAGAGATACCAGAGAGAAAGACCAGAGAGAGAGACCAGAGAGAAACCAGAGAGGAGACCAGAAAGAGAGACCAGAGAGAGAGAGACCAGAGAGAGACCAGAGAGAGACCAGAGAGAGAGACCAGAGAGAGAGACCAGAGAGAGACCAGAGAGAGACCAGAGAGAGACCAGAAAGAGAGACCAGAGAGAGAGACCAAAGAGAGACCAGAAAGAGAGACCAGAGAGAAAGACCAGAGAGAGACCAGAAAGAGGGACCAGAGAGAGAGACCAAAGAGAGACCAGAAAGAGATACCCAGAGAGAAATACCAGAGAGAGAGACCAGAGAGAGACCAGAGAGAGACCAGAAAGAGAGACCAGAGAGAGAGACCAGAGAGAGACCAGAGAGAGACCAGAGAGAGAACAAAGAGAGACCAGAGAGCGACAAGAGAGAGACCTGAGAGAGACCAGAGAGAGAGACCAGAGAGAGAACAGAGCGAGAACAGAGAGGTACTAGAGAAAGACCAGAGAGAGAGACCAGAGAGAGAACAGAGGGACTAGAGAGAAACCAGAGAGAGAGACCAGAGAGAGACCAGAGAGAGACCAGAGAGAGACCAGAGAGAGACCAGAGAGAGAGACCAGAGAGAGAGACCAGAGAAAGAAACTAGAGACCATAGAGAGAGAAATCAGAGAGAGAACAGAGAGTAACTTTTATGTATATAGCGCATTTTAAAGACCAGAGAGCGCTTTGCAATTGTTCAGAGTTCAGATAGTTTTTCCATTCTCTCCCCACAGTGATGACAGAAGCAATTCGCCGAACACACTGGTGCATCAAACCCTCCGACCAAACACCATCCATTCACCCACTCATTACATTCATACCTATTGCGCATGTTTTTAGTGGTAGGGGAAACCGGAGCACCCGGAGGAAACCTACGCAGATACAGTATGAATATGCAAACTCCTCTCAGAAAGGCCCTGTTCCGACCGGGATTTGAACCAGATAGAGACGAGAGAGAGAGAGAAAAATGTATTGATACAAACTCAATAAAATATCTCATCTCCACTTGAACTTTTCCACTATTGTCTAGTTGCTCATAAATGTATTTTATTAGTAAAAAAAAAATAAAATAAAAAATAAACGCGTGTTAAAATGCTGCTGTCTTTATTCTCGGCCCTGCTCCTCTCCTGATGGTTTACTGCTGCAGGTGAAATATGCTCCTGTGTTGTCCCATCAGTGACGCGGGAGAAGGGCAGCTTTACGGGCCGCCATCTTGGATTTACGCGGCAGTTAAAGCTCCAGCTGCGTCCGGAACATGAGAAGATCCTTAATATTTGATGAGTAAAACGCTTTTATACGACTGGACAGATGGACCTTATTTACGGTTCAGTGACGGGTTAAAATAACACGGTATTTGAGAAGTGTGTGGCGTGAAATATGAGCTGTTCAAAATGTAGACGAGAGAGAGAGAGAGAGAGAGAGAGAGAAGAGAACAGTGGGAGAGAAGAGAGAGAGCAGAGAGAGAGAAAAGAGGAAGCAGAGAGGGAGAAGAGAGAGCAGAGAGAGGGAGTCCAGAGAGAGAGAAGAGAGCATAGGGAGAGGAGAGAGAGGAGGGAGAGAGCAGAGCGAGATAACCTTGAGAAAAAGCCTAGAGACTCAGAGAAACCAGAGAGAGAGAAAAGAGAAAGCAGAGAGAGCGCAGAGGGAGACGAGAGCGCAGAGAGGAGAGAGAGAGCAGAGAGAAAGCAGAGGGAGACCAGAGAGAGAAGAGAGAGCATGGAGGAGAGAGAGCAGAAAGAGAGGTGAGAGAGAGGGAGCCCAGAGAGAGAGAAGAGAGCAGAGGGAGAGAAGAGAGAGATAGCAGAAAGAGGAGAGAGAGAGAACCTAGATAGAAGAAAAAAAGAGGGAGAGAGCAGAGACCGGAAAGAGGAGGGACCGGAGAGAGAGACTAGAAGGAGAGAGACCGGAGAGAGGAGACACATACACAGGAGAGAGAAAAGAAGAGAGAGGAGAGACCAGACAGAGACACCACAAAGAGAAAGAGGCCAGAGAGAGAGAGAAACCAGGAGACACCGGAGGAAGAGTGACTGTGGTCTCTCTCTCTCGGATCTCCCTTTGGTCTCTCTCTGCACCAGAGACCAGAAATGCGTCCTCATTCTCAAACTGGTGTCCACACAAACACCAGGATCTGCTTCTGGTTTTGAAAAAATCTGCGGCTGGAGTTGATTGTTCCATAATTAATGACTGCAGTGAAACCACGGAGACGGAGCCAACATCTCCATAATCTGAGTTTTCCTCCCGTTTATGTGGGTCACAAGGTTTGAGAAGCTATTCTGGGAAAGACTGAGGGAAGGTGAGGAAGACGAGAGAGACCGAATATGAGGAAGAGGAGAGACAGAGAAGGTGAGGAGGACAAGAGAGACAGAACATGAGGAAGAGGAGAGAGACACAGAGAGGTGAGGAAGACGAGAGAGAGAGAAAGCAAAGAGAGAAGAGCTAATTTGGGAAAGACTGGTCTCTCTCTTTTTGGTTACTCTCTCTGGTCTCTCCTCTCTCTTCTTTTCTCTCTCCTGTGTATGTGTCTCCTCTCTCCGGTCTCTCTCCTTCTAGTCTCTCTCTCCGGTCCCTCCTCTTTCCAGTCTCTGCTCTCTCCCTCTTTTTTTCTTCTATCTAGGTTCTCTCCCTCTTATCTCTCCTCCCTCTGGTCTCTCCTCTCTCTGGTCTCTCCTCCCTCTGGTCTCTCCTCTCTCTGGTCTCTCCTCTCTCTGGTCTCTCCTCTCTCTGGTCTCTCCTCTCTCTGGTCTCTCCTCTCTCTGGTCTCTCCTCTCTCTGGTCTCTCCTCTCTCTGGTCTCTCCTCTCTCTGGTCTCTCCTCCCTCTGGTCTCTCCTCTCTCTGGTCTCTCCTCTCTCTGGTCTCTCCTCTCTCTGGTCTCTCCTCTCTCTGGTCTCTCCTCTCTCTGGTCTCTCCTCTCTCTGGTCTCTCCTCTCTCTGGTCTCTCCTCTCTCTGGTCTCTCCTCTCTCTGGTCTCTCCTCTCTCTGGTCTCTCCTCTCTCTGGTCTCTCCTCTCTCTGGTCTCTCCTCTCTCTGGTCTCTCCTCTCTCTGGTCTCTCCTCTCTCTGGTCTCTCCTCTCTCTGGTCTCTCCTCTCTCTGGTCTCTCCTCTCTCTGGTCTCTCCTCCCTCTGGTCTCTCCTCCCTCTGGTCTCTCCTCCCTCTGGTCTCTCCTCCCTCTGGTCTCTCCTCCCTCTGGCCTCTCCTCCCTCTGGCCTCTCCTCCCTCTGGTCTCTCTCTCCAGGCTCCCTCTCTCTCTTCATCAAAGGCAGATGCATATGTACTTCCTCTTCCCCGTGTGTTCTGGATATGTCACATCTGTGATGTTCCGTGTCTCTCTCCTTTTCACATATTAAACTCGTCGTTTGAGTAAATCTCGGCTCAGAATGCAGTGTTTTTGCTTCTTTTTTTAAGCGTCACGTCTCATATTTCTTGTTTTTTGTTGCTCAGAGCTGCACTGAGGCGTGTGTGTGCGTGTGCGTGTGCGTGTGCGTGTGCGTGTGCGTGTGTGTGTGTGTGTGTGTGTGTGTTGGAGCTGGGGAAAGGGGAAATCGACAGAGTGCAGCGGAGGTAACAGATGATTGTGCGGCAGGAAAAGAAGAGGATTTAGAGCATTTTTACAACTCACCGACTCCACAACAAAATGCTGTGTTTGCAGTTTCTACATTATTCTGTTGTTGATTCATTCTAAAATTTGCACTTTGAGTTTGTCTCCATCAAGTACTTTAAAGGTAAGTATTTAAAGGTTTATAATTTTATTCTCATGGACGTGACAGAAGGAAAGCAGAAAGAGATGTTTTACCTGGTAGATCTATGTACGATATGAAGAAAGTTGAAAGATTTTAACCCAAAAAAAAACCATTTTAAAAACTCAAGTGTGAGACGAGAGAGAGAGACCAGAGAGGGAGTGACCAGAGAAACCAGAGAGACCAGAGAAAGAAAGACCTAAAAAAGAGAGATACCAGAAAAAGAGGGAGACCAGAGAGAGATTACAGAGACCAGAGAGGGATTGACCAGGGAGACCAGAGAGACCAGGGAGAAACAACAGAGAGACCAGAGAAAGAGATACCAGAGAGAGAGAGATTAGAGAGAGAACAGAGGCCAGTGAGACCATAGAAAGAAAGAGCTCAGAAAGTTAGAAGAGTGGGTTTTATGCTTACGCCAAAAGAAACTCCTCTGCAACAGGAAGGGATTTAACCTAAAAACTTCCAAGAACTCAGAACAACTGCACTGAGAGGAGAATTATATACAGTACAACAGACCAAAAGTTTGGACACACCTTCTCATTCGAAGAGTTTTTTTTTATTTTCATGATTATGAAAATTGTAGATTAATTTTTTAGAGGAAAAAACACAGCATGACATAATTTTGCCGATAGTTTGAAATGTGACTACTTAGGATTCATTATTTTTGTAATGACTGTAATTAACTTGATTAAATATTGTAATAGTTTAATTTGACAACCCTAATATACATATATATATAATTTATATATATTGAAATGTCCCTCATCTCTGTAACAAACAATAATATTGATCTGAGTCACTACAGAAAGACAGAATGTTAATAATGATAATGCCATTTTATGTGGATTTATTGTTGTTATAATAAACAAATACAGTACATACGTATGTACACTATGCTGTCATTTATCTTTCCATTCAAACAACCATTTACAGAAAAATATGGCATCATTTTGCCAATAGTTAGAAATGCGATTAATTACAATGAATTATTTTTTTAAGCTGTAATTAACTCTATAAAAATAAAAAAAATCTCTTAACAGCCCTAAATAGCCCTATAAATCAATTTTGATCAATTTGAGTAAAACTGTGCTTTCTTAAGCAAGAAATGGGTAAGATAAAAACCACTATTTTCTGTTCCAAATCTTCAATTGCCTAGAATGAGTCTGGTGTGTGTGTGAATGGTTGGTGGTGGTCGGAGGGGCCGATGGCACATACTGGTTGCCTCGCTTCTGTCAGTGTGCCCCAGGGCAGCTGTGGCTACAGTAGTAGTTTATCACCATTGTGTTTGGAGTGAAAGAATAATGACATGTAAAGTGTCCTTTGAGTGTCCAAAAAATGCATTATGAAAAAAATTAGCACAAGAAATTAAGTATGATGTCATTGTATAATTTATATCTCATTGAAAAAAAGAAAAAAGATTCTGTAAACAAATGTGCCTAACAATACAAGAAAGAAACAGTGCAACTCTTCATGACCGTCACTGTCCACATCCACCTTTGACAGTGAAAGTGCATCACTGTAAAAGGCTCGTCATCACTCGCACCAATCTCACGCAGCAGGTTCAGCACGTCTCTGCTCTTTGCATCCTTCACTGTGCTTTCATCGACCAGTTGACTTGGCTTTAAGCTTGTCCAGGTCTCTTCAGAACAGAGTGCCTGCAGTAATCACCATTACACACAGCCTTGAACCCAATTTTGTCATTTTTCAGCTCCATTCTCGCTTCACTTAAATGACTTCTGTGCCTTTACAAAAGCCTTTGTTTCCTCCTTGAAATCCTAAGCCAGCCAGTGTTGCCCATAAATGTGAACCTTTCCAGAATACTCCTTCGGCATGAGGTGTCCTTTCTACGTACCTGTAGCTCTATCCTCCCAAACACATGCTACAAACTGTGCCCCCCGATAGGAAACACGAACTCTGCACTAATCCTGGGAGATTTCGCTTTCATCAAGGCTATGAAAGCAAGTATGCTTAGCAGGTTCATGTTTTTGTTCTGATCAAAATAAGAATCGCTGAACAGTCGCAGTCTTTGGGCACGGTGAACAGCACCACTCTTCACGGAAGCAGTGGTCCAAGGCAGAAGCTGTCATGTTACTCCCTTTCCTATCCTCATGCTCCATCCATGTATAGAGATGGACACCCACCATGGCTTGTCTACTGCCCTTCGCATGGTGGACAAAGACTCCAAAGACATACATATACAGGTCCTTCTAAAAAAAATTAGCATATTGTGATAAAGTTCATTATTTTCTGTAATGTACTGATAAACATTAGACTTTCATATATTTTAGATTCCGTAACACACAACTGAAGTAGTTCAAGCCTTTATTGTTTTAATATTGATGAATTTGGCATCAATCATATCTCAGAAAATTAGCATATCATGAAAAGGTACTCTAAACGAGCCCTTAACGGAACCAACAAATTAACTCTAAA
The DNA here is from genome assembly GCA_964034765.1 of Knipowitschia caucasica. Classification (NCBI taxonomy): domain Eukaryota; kingdom Metazoa; phylum Chordata; class Actinopteri; order Gobiiformes; family Gobiidae; genus Knipowitschia; species Knipowitschia caucasica. The sequence continues at coordinate 7,767,017 of OZ035844.1, read as the reverse complement.
CACTTGCAGAAGATTCCTGAGGCTTTTAAAAACTTCCGGCCTGGTTCATTACTCAAAACTGCAATCATGGGTAAGACTACCTGACTGCTGTCCAGAAGGCAATCATTGACACCCTCAAGCAAGAGGGTAAGACACAGAAAGACATTTCTGAGCGAATAGGCTGTTCCCAGAGAGCTGTATCAAGGCACCTCAGTGGGAAGTCTGTGGGAAGGAAAAAGTGTGGCAGAAAACGCTGCACAACCCCAAGAGGTGACCGGACCTTGAGGAGGATGGTGGAGAAGGGCCAATTCCAGACCTTGGGGGACTTGCGGAAACAGTGGGCTGAGTCTGGAGCAGAAACATCCACAGCCATCGTGCAGAGGCGTGTGCCGGAAATGGGCTACAGAAACCACAACCAGAAACAGCGGCAGAAGTGCCTGACCTGGGCTACAGAGAAGCAGCACTGGACTGTTGCTCAATGGTCCAAAGTACTTTTTTTGGATAAAATCAAGGTGCCAGAGTGTGGAGGAAGACTAGGGAGAAGGAATTGCCAAAATGCCTGAAGTCCAGTGTCACTATCGAAGCATCCTGGGGCTCCATAACACCTCAGCAGTGCCACGCCGTACTGAAGCATTCATTTCTACAAAGGGTTCTTGATCAAGTATTGAGTGCATAACTGAACATCATTATTTGAAGGTTGACATTTTTTGTATTAAAAACACTTTATTTTATTGGTCGGATGAAATCTGCTAATTTTTTTAGATGATTTGACCAAAATCATCAATATTAAAACAATAAAAGGCTTGAACTACTTGTGTGTAATTAATTTAAAATATATGAAAGTCTAATGTTTATCAGTACATTGCAGAAAATAATGAAGTTTATCTCAATATGCTAATGTTTTCTGTCGTGAATATGCCTGACCAAAGGGGTTCTAGGGAGCACTAAATTCTGCATCATAGCGAAGCAGACAGTCACCGCATCATGGTCTACCTTACCCAGGAGATTGTAAAAAACTTGAGCTCTTCTTTGATGTAAAATGTATGTTGCTGACTCACTGTTTTACATCTTCAGATAAAGGTCCTTTACTCAGTGCTGAAATTTTGCACACGATGAACAGGCATTGGTAGCTGGATGGCCAAATCCTAGATTGAAGTGATGTCGGAAAACAGTGTAATAAAGGGAGTAGCTCACAAGATCATGATTTTGCTGGTCGAATAGTTTGTGTATTTTTGTCACGCTGAAGTCAGTGGGCAGGTACTTACGACCAGGTGCTCTCCTTCTCCCATAATAGCTAGCCCTACACGTGGAGGTTTGGATGTGATCCTTTACAAGCCGTTTCTTCAACTCATTTTCATCCACTTTACGTGCACCACCTCTGTGTTCTGAACATTTTTATTTTTTGTTTATCTGGGTTAGGGTTAGATGTGTTTGTTTGTATTTATTTACCTATTTATTTATTACATTAATTATATATTTATTTGATTTTTTTATTTGTGCCTAATCAGCTCATCAGACAACTATAGTTATCCATACGTTTCAGACACCAGAACGGCAGTCAATCTGTAGTAAATTTTGCAGGTAAACAAAATAAACTTAAACCATTAAAACTACAGGGGAAGCTCAGCGTCCTTTAAAATATCACAGGAAATTGCATCAAATAATGCTGTATAACCTGGCTGCATATTTATTATTTCTGTACCTCAGCGTGACAGAAGTTTGATCCTTTAGTAGGGTTGTCGAGATTAACCGGTTTTACGGTAATCGCGATGATAAAAGCCTGCGGTAGGTTAAACATAAGGATTTTAGATGGCACGGTTCACCGCTGGTACGGAAAACTCTCCCACGAGGTGCAGCATGGGCCGCTGCACACGGAGCAGCGCAGACTCACCGGTGACTTGAAGATGGAAGGACGAGCTCCCCCAAAGTTACAGTGCACCCGGAAAGTATTCACAGCGCTTCAATTTTGTTATGTTACAGCCTTATTCCAACATGGATTCAATTCATTTTTTTACTCACAATGTTGGGGTTTTACACACAACACCCCATAATGATGACACTAAAAAAGTTTGAGATTCTTGCAAATTTATTAAAAATATAAAACTAAGAAACACAACCATTCTTATTGTTATTATGGGATGCATGGGCGGGTCATTCCGTACATGCGTCAATGCGTTATTTTTCTTAACGCGATTAATGAAAAAAATAATTAACGTGCGCTGTTTGAGCCGTGGCACACCTTTCTCATTGAAACAGAAAAAGAAAATCAAAAAGGGCAAAAAAGTCTTTCTAATCTTCACTTTTTCAATATTTTTACCAATTTCACAGTATTTTGACCAAATGGAACACCAACCATCCTCTCAAGGCACACAAACATACCACAGCCCACTGGTTGAAAAACACTGGATTAATATTTGCTTTTTACATTTTTAACAGGGACAAATATACGACTAATTGTGATTAATCCAAGTTACAATGACATTAATCCAATTAATCGTGACTAAATAGTTTAATCGTTTGACAGCACTACTTAATAAATCTCACTTTAACCTTATTCCAAATGTCAAAAGCGCAATTCTACCTGACAAAAGCTTGTTTCGCTCTTTTTAAATCCCACACGGCTCCAAACAGGAGGATTCTTAGATTAGCATAAACCGTAAGTGTTCCCTTTGTGCTAATAGTGCAACCTTATCTCTGGTTCTCCCGCGCAGCCTCCGGAGCGCTGTCTTTGGCCGTGGCGCTGAGGTCACGGCGGCGGCAAGAAGACGACGAGGAGACATAGTTCAGGAGGTAATTGCTCTGATTTGAATATTGCGGCTCGAGCGCTGTGTCCCAAGAGCCACGGATTAGCATGATTAATGTGCGACACGGACGCCGTTAGCCGCACAGCCTGAACTAGCGACGCGGGTCATTTATCTTGTTCGAACCGGGCTAACGCTAACGACTGAATGCACAGGATTCAGGAGCTACGTACTTCAGGTTACAGCTGAGGTCCCTGACTTTGTGCGCTATAAATAATACATGTTGTTTAGATGAAGTAAAGTGTTTTAATGGGACTGATGAAAAGAGGAAAGAAGAGATACTACAACTGCTACTACTAGTGCAACAACTACTACTTCTACTACTGCTACTGTTACTACTGCTAGAGCTGGAGTGCTGCCCCTAGAGGTAGAACTAGGGCGCTAGGAGGGGGTCCCAGAAGAGGACAGAATATGTACTGTGTGACTTATCTTTGGTTGAGAATGAATATCGTTTGTTGTATCATGATTTAAGAAGTATTTTGTATGAGATCATGTATGTTTTTTTTTATTTTTATGAAATGCTTTGATTGGTCACTTTTGTGGAGAGAAAGGAGACAAAGGACCCTGAATCCAGAGCAGAAACGATTGTTATTGGACCTTTCCTGTGTTAAAAGCCCATACTGTATGTTCATCACACTCAGAGGTAAATACTTTTTCCGGGTGGATCACTGAGACTATTGGTCAATCATTCTGGTGATATGTGACGTACGATTCTGGCCGTACGTGCTCGTCACACAAGGTCAGAGGGTTTTAGAGAGATTCTTTCACACTATGTTGTTCGCTGGAAGCCCATGTTGGACTTCCCAATAATGCTTCAGTCGCAAAAGTTTTGATTTTCTTTGGAGAAATTCAACTTAGATCATTTCCAGTAGAAGTTATCTTCATCTATATTGTCTAAGGGACTTTGTGTGCGAGGTCCTGACCTGCAGTGTGGGGGCCCCCCAGGGAACTGTCCTCGCGCCGTTCCTCTTCACCCTCTACACTGCGGACTTCAGACACAACACGGACGGTTGTGTCCTCCAGAAGTTCTCCGACGACTCTGCCATCATTGGACTCAGCTCCGAGGACGATGACGCAGAGTACAGAGGAGTTATACAGAACTTTGTGGACTGGTGTCAGCGGGACCACCTCCTCATCAACGCGGTGAAGACCAAGGAGATGGTGGTGGATTTCCGCAGACGTCACTCTGCTGCTCCAGCCCCAGTGAACATCCAGGGAAAGGACATTGAGAGAGTGGACTCTTACAAGTACCTGGGTGTTCATCTTAACCACAAACTGGACTGGACTCATAACACAGACGCCCTCTTCAAGAAGGGCCAGAGCCGGCTCTACCTGCTGAGGAGGCTTAGGTCTTTTGGAGTGCAGGGGCCACTCCTGAAGACCTTCTATGACTCTGTGGTGGCATCAGCCATCTTGTACGGTGTGGTCTGCTGGAACAGCAGCATCACAGAGAGGGACAGGAAGAAGCTGGACAAGGTCATCAGGAAGTCCAGCTCAGTCCTGGGCTGTTCCCTGGACACAGTGCAGCAGGTGGGGGACAGGAGGGTCCTGAGCAAACTAACATCTATGTGGACCATGACTGTCACCCCCTGCAGGACACTCTCTCTGCTCTGGAGAGCAGTTTCAGTGACAGAATAATTCACCCTCGCTGTGTGAAGGAGAGGTTCCGTAGGTCTTTCCTTCCTGCTGCTGTCAGACTGTACAATAAGAACTGCTGAGCCTGTAAATTTAATTCATCTGTAATTAAGTAAATTCTTAAATCATGTGCAATGTGCAATACTGCTCCTTCAGAATGTCACTTTACCTCATGTCACTTTACTTATCTACTTATTATCCTGCACTATTTAACTGTACAGTATATAACTGCACTACTACTACATATATATATTTTGACTGGTACTGAAGCATTTTCAGCATCTACAGCTAGTTCTGTTAGCTAAGAAACATACAATGCCTTGCGAAAGTATACCTTTCAACATTTCGCCACATTTCAGGCTTCAAACAAAGATATAAAAAAAATATTTTTATTTATTAAGTGGGACACAATCGTGAAGTGGAACAAAATTTATTGGATAATTTAAACTTTTTTAACAAATAAAAAACTGAAAAGTGGGGCGTGCAATATTATTATTATATTACTGCAAATCTACCAAGACCCGGCCGTCCCTCCAAACTTTCATCTCAAACAAGGAGAAGACTGATCAGAGATGCGGCCAAGAGGCCCATGATCACTCTGGATGAACTGCAGATAACTACAGCTGAGGTGGGAGAGTCTGTCCATAGGACAACAATCAGTCGTGCACAGCACAAATCTGGCCTTTATGGAAGAGTGGCAAGAAGAAAGCCATTTCTCAAAGATATCCATAAAAAGTCTCGTTTAAAGTTTGCCACAAGCCACCTGGGAGACACACCAAACATGTGGAAGAAGGTGCTCTGGTCAGATGAAACCAAAATCCAACTTTTTGGCCACAATGCAAAACGATATGTTTGGCGTAAAAGCAACACAGCTCATCACCCTGAACACACCATCCCCACTGTCAAACATGGTGGTGGCAGCATCATGGTTTGGGCCTGCTTTTCTTCAGCAGGGACAGGGAAGAGGCTAAAATTGATGGGAAGATGGATGGAGCCAAATACAGGATCTGGAAGAAAACCTGTTGGAGTCTGGGACGGAGATTTATCTTCCAACAGGACAATGATCCAAAACATAAAGCCAAATCTACAATGGAATGGTTCACAAATAGACGTATCCAGGTGTTAGAATGGCCAAGTCAAAGTCCAGACCTGAATCCAATCGAGAATCTGTGGAAAGAGCTGAAGACTGCTGTTCACAAACGCTCTCCATCCAATCTCACTGAGATCGAGCTGTTTTGCAAGGAAGAATGGGCAAGAATTCCAGTCTCTCAATGTGCAAAACTGATAGAGACATACCCCAAGCGACTTGCAGCTGTAATTGCAGAAAAAGGTGGCGCTACAAAGTATTAGCGCAAGGGGGCCGAATAATATTGCATGCCCCACTTTTCAGTTTTCTATTTGTTAAAAAAGTTTAAATTATCCAATAATTTTTTTTCCACTTCACGATTGTGTCCCACTTGTTGATTCTTGACAAAAAATTAAATTTTTATATCTTTATGTTTGAAGCCTGAAATGTGGCGAAATGTTGAAAGGTTCAAGGCACTGTAGCTACTACTCACTTGTATATATTGTGTGCTCCCTGTGTGCTCTTGCTACTGTCCTGTATGTGCGTTGCAACATGGAAATTTCCCCACTGTGGGACGAATAAAGGAATTCTTATCATATCTTAAGTCTCTATTGTCTGGAAAAAAAGTGAAAATCTTCTAGATACCTTTAAATAACTATCATTTATTAATTTGCTGCTGCTGCTCTCACTGCCCTCTCCCCAGTTTCCCTTCACTGCGTCCAACCATAACCAACCAAATTTCTGTCTCTCACTTTTCATATTTTCTCCAATAAAATCGATGCCTTTGTCCTTGAGTTTGTCAAAAAGCTCTCCTGCTCCTTTTTTTAAACCTGCTGCATATTTGAGATGTTGTTTGGGACTCGCTTTACTGCACATCCGCGCATACGTTTATTAAAGCCATTGATTGGGCTGCATTGATTGGAGGCTCAGAAGATATGAATCGTCGATTGATCGACCTCTCGGGTTCCACCTCTCAGACTCGATAAGGATATAATTAAACTGCATTTGTCCTTGGATGATATTGTAGCGACATGTGGAGACTGAGTTTATTCACTTTCCTGTTTGGGGAGAGACTGAAGCATCAGGGAAAGAGTGCATTGAGAGAGACCAAAGAGATTCCAGAGAGAAAGAACAGAGAGAGAGACCAGATGGAGCACGGAGAGAACAGAGAGAGAGCAGAGCGAGAGACTAGAAAGAGAGAGCAGATAGAGAGTCTAGACTAGAGAAAGCCATTTTAACTTATACTGTATATATTTCATTTGGACTCTGAAGTCTTTGAAAAGGCGTATTTGTGAATCCCTCCATCCGCTCTGAACTGTGAGTGACAGGAAAGCACTAAAACATGCAAGTCCATTCTCTGCTTAATCTCCCTCTTCTCCCCCCCCCTGACCTGTGCTATACAAATAAACCTGCCTCTACATGACTCACGTTCTGGGGTATGGGAGCTGGGCTGAATCTGGACGCACACACCAGGAAGGGGTCGGGATGGGGTTTGGCTCTGGTCACCTCCTGGTCGTCCCCCAGGACCAGGTGGTGGAACAGGGAGAAGAAGGACTGGTGTCTGCTGGTCTTCAGGGAGAAGGAGGAGGAAGAGGAGGAGGTGGCTACAGCGATGGGGACAGAGCACTGATGGAGGTGCAGGACCAGACGCTCTGCTCCTGATGGCACAGTAGGGAAGGAGAAGTCAGAGTCTGGGTTAGGCCGCGTTCAGACCGGATCATACGTTGCGTCGACTTTCAATGCAAAGTCAACAGTGACGCGCGTTCGAGCGTCGAACTGCATGTGCATCTCGGGATGCACGGACGGACTGCGCGGCAGAGGAGCAGGAGCGGAAAATTGACGCACGCAGGGGATAAATATTGCTGAGCATTTCCTCGGGACGCTCGTGCAGCGACCAATCAGAGAGCCACAAAGTGGTCACGGGGACATTAGCGGACTGAGCGAGCAGACTGAACATACTCGTAAACAGCCAAAACAGGAGCTACATCAGGACTAAACCAGGGTTGACAATGGGGGACATAGTGCTTGTGAACATATGTGTTTTCATGCTCCTGTGACTTTATAAATCTGACTTTATATACAATCTAATCTGTGTAGGATGAACCAAACAAGTTACTTTTTTTAGTCTAAAACTGACAAAAACTTACAACTGATGAAAACATTTTGTTTTTGAATAAAAAGCTGTGAAGTCTAAAGTGCAGCCGCTTTCTTTCTGTCCGTAGTTCTCTGATGTAAACATAGGATGTCCTCTGTCGTGAGAAGATGAAATGGTCTGAAACTGAAACACAATTGTTCTGGAGATCTATTGAACATGACTGTGATTCAGAAGCTGCATGAACTACATCTGCTTGTGAGTTTCTCACATGAAAATTGTTTATTTGAATCACATGAAAACATCGCTGGAGATGTAACTGCATTTTTGAAGTGAAAAAAAAATACCCCTTTTCCAGCCACTACAATGTGGAAAAATGATTACAGTATACTGGAGGAAATCCAACTCGTCATAACAGCAGTAGTAGTAAGAACAATCGTATTATAAATAGCAGCAGCAGTAGCAGCAGCAGCAGTACCTGGCATCAGCTGGGCCAGGGGGAACAGTCTCTCCTGGATCTCTCTGGTCTCATTCAGCAGTTCCTCAGCAGACATGGGCAGCTCCAGCTCGTCCCTGATGACTTCTGCTGCGTCCAGAGCCTTCTTCCCCATTACTTTAGACTTCAGGTCCCACGTGTATGAACGACCGAACCGAGAACACACCTGCTGGAACGAGTCTGTGTAGACTCTCTCTGTGTCTGAGGGAAGATAGAGTGACCAGAATGAGACCAGAAAAACAGAGCAGAGACCAGAATCAGACCAGAGACCAGAGAGAGAGAGTAGAGACCAGAGAGAGACCAGAGACCAGAGAGAGAGAGCAGAGACCAGAGAGAAACCAGAGACCAGAGGCCAGAGAGAGAGCAGAGACCAGAGAGAGAGAGCAGAAACCAGAGACCAGAGAGAGAGAGTAGAGACCAGAGAGAGCAGAGAGACTAGAGAAAGCAGAGAGGCTAGAGAGAGACAAAACAAATTCTCCATCCCATCAATGTCAGTTTTATAAAGTGGATCTGGTTTCGTGCCATGATCCAGTTTTATGGACTTCAGCAGAACTAAAAAACATCTTATTTTATTCCTCACTACGAAGACGTCAATCAAACACTGTCACATCTTTAACGGGGTCTGACAAGTGTGAGATATCTGAACAGTAAAACCCAGACGTGAGACTTTTATACAATTACACAAATAAATGTGTTAGATTCCCTCAGAAGCTGAGGGACCTAACTTTGTTCTTCTTAATAAATGTTTGTCCAACAGAGATAGTTCTGTAAATGTTATGAACAAATCAGACCTAACCAGTGACGATGAACGAGGCCTGGACCAGAACTTAGGCAGGTCTAAACCAAGACTAAACCAGGATTTAACCAGGTCTAAAACAGTTCTAAACCAAGCCTGAACCAGGACTAAACCAGGTCTGAACCAGGACTTAGGTAGGTCTAAACAAGGTCTGAATCCGGACTTAAGGCAAGTCTAAACTCACTATCTGGCTCTTTGGCTGAGCACTGATGCCGCAGTGAGGTTGGTCCTGTTTGTGATTTGACAGAAGCCAAAAACATATGCTTTTTTTTTTTTTTTTTAATTACGTACCTCAGCTTTAACCCAAGAATGCTGATACAGATCCGAGGTATATAGAATTTTCCATCAATATGTAACTTCCCCAGTCAAGAGTAAATTCCTATTTACAATTGTTTGCACAAAAAGTATATAATTGTACGTTTTAATGTCTATATTAAATTATATTTGTCTATATAATTATATTATATTACATTTAATTCAAAAGTGAATCTAAACCGAAGTAAAACGTATTCATCTGACGCCGGACTACATTGACTCGAGCTGTTTGTTTTAATCGTTGTCAATGCATTGGTCAACAAGAACGGTAACTATCTGTTAGTACATTGCTTTAGAATTACGACCAGAAACTGACCAGAGTAAAAGCCGAATTCTTTGTAGGAATTATACATTTTATTAATCTGACCAAGTAATCTGGAAATGTTCAAATGAAATGTAAGCATATAGAAAGAACTTTTGTAGACGGGGAATGGCGAGTGCTGAACTTGTAACAGCTTGTAGCACATTAGCGGACAAATCTGGGTATTTCATAAATTAGAATGACTGCACACGTATATATTAAAGTTATATATGTTTTTTTAAAGTTCGTACCCAGCAAAAGTCCGTCCATGTCGAAAATAACATGAGAAACGGGTTTGAAAGTGTCGCTCGCTCCTGACATGTTGTGGTTCCGAGTGGAGTGACGTTTGCGGAAGTGGAAAAGCTAACCCGGAAGTTAGACAATAAAATAAAACAAAATAAAACAAAAATACATTAAAGAGCGACTAAACACCAAATCAACTTTTCTTATCTCATAAACTGCATAAATATGTTCATTGTAGTACTCTCTACATATCCTGGTCATTTTCTTTTTACATTTTTGAGCAAATTAGATAAAATCTCACTTTTGAGCCTTAAAACGTCTGTGTGGCGCCCTCCCAACCTTTTCGGTGGTACTACATTTGAATTTGGTCATGGCCTCTGCAATTCTGTGTGACGTCAGTTTGTATGTGTGACATGCGTCTGTCTGCGCAAGGTTACTGTCAATAAAGACGTGTATGTCTAAAAAAAACAAAAAGTGTGCATATTTTTTTATTTGTGCATCAAAATATTTTATTAATTCATGATTAAGATAATACAAACTCAAAAGACATCTAATTCTGTAATTAAGAATAAAAAACTATAAAACTATATTAGTGATTTCGTACTTGTGAATACAATGTTTTTGTGTGCTTGCATTTTCTTCTTTGAGAATACGAATTTCAGCAGTCAGCAAACTGCCAATATTACGCATAGACTGTATATATTACTATTACGTCACTGCTCACAGACATTAACAATCGAGCCTGCGCAGAGTTGATAAACTTCATTTCTGCAAAACTAAACATGGCAGAGGGCATCAACATTAACAACGTGGCTCAAAATCAGGTATATCGTGTAAGAAATATTAATTCCATGAAATGTGTTCATAAGAAGATGTTTGTTGTCCCTCTCTAAAAATGTTTTTTTTGGCAGTGTGGTTGGTTCAAATTTTATGTTTTAAATTCTGGTATTGTTTTATTCTACAGAAAATAATGCATTTGACTTTATTTTATTTTACGTTATTTTATTACATATTTCATCTGCTTTATTTGTATAGGGATGTCCCGCGTGACGTCACGCCATTTGGAGCAGCCATCTTGACGGAATAGAAAATGCAAACCCGCCGGTGATACTACAGGTCGTTGTGAATGCTGTGCAGTTGGATGCGACCAGACACGTGATCAGACAAAAGGAAAATCCGTCAAAATGGCTGACACGCGGCTATGGGTCATGTGACTGGGAGATTGATCTGATAAACCATTTAATTAGGCCTAGCTTATTGGATTTTCTGTGTGCTAGGTCCCGCTAGCTGAACTTGGTTAGCATGCTTAACAACAGACTAACTAAAGTTACTGAACTAGTGAGTAAAAGTAATGTGTCAAATTTACTCACAAATAAAAGATTGAGGCCCAGAGGGAGCAACAGGGTCTGCTACGTCTAACAACCAAGGATGAGTGCAGCACGGAGGTGAACTTCATATTGCTCAGGGGCAGTAACAGCGCAAAATATGAATAATCTGGAGGGTTGGGGCTGGTATCAACTCATTAACCACATTGATTAGGGGCCAAGGCTTCATCAATTGTAAATGCTAAGAATGTTAACATGTTGGTTTTAACGGATCATGGTAAGCTGTAAAACTTGCAGCTAGCGTTATGTTAGTATTAGGGTGTTAGTATTAGATAGCAATATGGCCTACGTGCAGGACTGTACAAGGACTCTACAAGGACTCCATGTTTTGACTATAATGTAACTGTCTCTTTGTGACATGTATGTCTTTCGATGTGTGACGTGACAATGACTATATAAACTGTGTACTGCCTTTATTCTGTCTGGGAGAAAGAAACAAAGTAAACCAGTGGAACTTGAGAGAAACTTAAATAAACTTCCAGAGTTTGGCGCACCACGATCCATCTCTGTCTGCTGAATCCTGACAGATTTGGTGGAGAATGTGCGGCTCCGTGTGTGCCATTCTCTGGATTGTTTTGAGGGAGTTTTCTTTGTTTCTTTTCCTCGGCGTGAGAGATCGGCATGCTGCGTCTGGGAGCGGAGATTCCAGCAGGCTGGAAGAGCTGTTCCTGGATGCTTCTTGTCGCTTCTGTCACTTTTGTTTTTTAAATTGAATATTCCGACGCGGAAAAGAGTTGGCAGACCTCTCAGACAGTCCGTGCATGCACCTGTTTGACAAGAATAAGGTAAGCAGACACCTTTTATATGTAAAGTCTGCATAATTGGATACTAGCTAAATTTTGGTCTGTTTTTGAGGTCTGTCGAACTCTCTAAATTGTGTTCAAATAAGTGAGGATCCATAAAGTGTATAGGATCCATAAGTGTAGGCCATAAAGTGTATAGGATCCATAAGTGTAGGCCATAAAGTGTATAGGATCCATAAAGTGTAAAGGCCATAAAAGTGTAGGATCCAAAAAGTGAAACCATGGTGTAAAATTAAAAGCAATAAAAAGGGAAACGTGTTAAGGAGGCCTTTTGTCACAAAAAGTTTTGTAATTAACCAATTCCAAGCTTGATAAATGACAAAAGTAAAGAAGCAACAATATTTCAGTGATCACGGTTTAAATTACATACAGAAAAAGAAAAGAGTTTTTGTTTTTGGAGTGAACAGAGTTCACCTGAGAATGCAGAGTTTTATCTAAAGTTGAGCTATGAGAGCTTTCGTGAGTTATTTACATTTTTTGGCGAGTTTTATCTACAGTTAAGCTATGAGAGGGTTGTATCCAACAGTTGTTTTTGTTTATTAGAAAGAGATTTTGAGTTTAAACTAGTTTGCTACCTCAATAAAATAGAAGCGTAAGGGAAATTAAACACTAAGGGTGCCTTTTGTTTCAAGTGTGGAAAGTGATCACTTCTAGACTTGGATGACAAAAGTATAAAGAACAACATAAGTTATATTTGCTTAAAAAAGTAATCTTGAAAGTTATTCTTCTTTCTGTTTTAGCATTTTTGCTAAAACACTACTTTCTGCCTGTGTGTGTGCGCCGCACTATCTTGCTGCCGTTGTCAGGGGAAACGGCCCCCTCCTTCGCTGCTCTGGCTCTGAATCAGAGCAAAGCTACTGCTTTAGGATTTCTGGCTTTTCATAGTTTTTATTCCGTTAAATTTGCTAAATTTGCAATTGAACATTGTGTTATGACACAGTTAAACGTTTTTAAACACCATTAGTGAGTAAGGGAATATTATATGTTTTTTGAAACCCAAATATTAGTGCTAAAGCTGTGCAATTATTTTTAGACCTAACATATTTTTAGATTCCATTCTTTTAAATCTGCTGCTTATTTCTTACCTTTTTGTGAGTTGTGTTTATGTTTTTAGTTTAGTTACAAAAGCCGTTTTTCAAGTATTTAAATTAGAATCTGTGTTAAAAGTGATTATTGATTATAGACTTTGTCTAAAAAAGAAAGAGGGAATTAGGATTAGCTGTAAAAGTATTATATTGAGTTCTACCCAATTCACATTCAAGCGCTGACTTTTTTGTTTTGACTATGCACCTGACCTTCCTCCTGCTGCTGATGCACACAGCAGAGGAGCCTGGCTCTAAAATGTGCTCCAATTCATATTGACTTAATTTGAAAATGCTGCAATTATTTTAAATTAGTAGAATATATGCTGAGATAAATGTTCAAGATAATTAAACACACAGTGCAAAAGTACGTAGTACACATTTTAAAGTTTGAAGGTTTTTTTTAGATTTGAGTCTTGTTTTTTATTAAGAGAGTTTCTGGTCTTAAAAGTGTCATCATTAGTAAGATAATAAGTCATCTTTATTTACATAGCGCTTGGAAAGCCAAGAGCGCTCCAAAATTGTTTTGACTTTAGAGAGAAAAACAATCTCATTCACAATCTCTGTTGTTTTTAATTTGACTATAAGGTTGTTTTCCAGAACCAAGGGCACACACTGTACAGGGTCACTGGACTGCGGGAGTGGACACTGAGGGATCAGAACAGTGGCCGAGAGTAGACACCATCCAACCAGCCGCAGATCGTAAAAGCGACATAGCTACCTCCGTGTGCCCCTCCCCCACTACAGACCGATGGTCGTAAGTGGCAGTGAGACCGGGGCCACAAAGTGGGGTTTTCTGTAGGCAGTGGTGGGTGAGTTGTTTTGCAATCTGGAAGTGTGCTCACTTTGCTTGTTTACATCGAGCCAGTGTGACCTTTGAGACCTGCAGGTGGTTCGAGGAGTCTGGAGACACAACCCCAAAATTCACATCCTACATACACACATACATCTACACACACATTCACATTTACATATAGATACATGAAAAAGCAGAACTTGAGAAAAAAGCATTTTAAAAGTTTACTCCAATGTAAACACATTTTTAATTGTCTATCACTTGAATCTTTATTTGAATCAGTATTTGTTGAGACCAGAAATGTTCATTTGAATTCTATATTGTCATGGACTTAATTGACGTCTGTCCTGACACTTTTGATTTGTTGATTTTGTACTGTGTGAAGTAATTACATTGATTAGGATTAGAATCAAAGTGACTAACCATAGAAAGTAACTATTGCATAACAAGCTGTGTACAGGAACTGAGACACTGCACCATTGACCAGAAGTGCATCGCAAATGACCTGATGTGCTTCAAGTGAAAAGACTGTATCTGGAGATCCTGATGTGCATCTGGAGAGACCAGAACCATGGCTTGGACCCTACTGATGTCCAAGATGACATCTCTCGAAATATGACCTGACCTGATGACGACTGAGACTCACCCTCAGAGGACCCTGAGGACCTGAGGACCTGAGAGAAAAAACTGGGGAGTGATGTTTATATTTTTAGAATTATACATTGATGAGTGCTAAATGAGACAGATACTCATGATTCTTTCTTTTGTTTTTGTTTGTCCCTAGCTTCTGGACATCTGATGATCTATTGGACACAGCCATTTGCAGAACAAGAACCAGCCAATGAAAAATCGTCTATTGCTGATGCTTTTGCTACAACCAGAACCTGTGACCAAATGCAATATACATGTTAAGTATTCAGACATCTGACAGACAAAAACTTTGACTTTTTTAGTCTGGTAGACTGAGCAACTGTTAAAATGTTTTAAAATTATAAAGTATGAGTATTGTAGCGTTTTAGTAGATGTTAAATAGTAGTAAAAGAGTAGAATTTGATTTCCTTTGTTTTTCATAAACACATTTCCACATAAGAGTTAAAATAGTACCATACAATGTTATCCTTTTGATAGATCAGCTAAAATATTAGAATCAGAATAATGTTACAGCCATAAAAAGTGACAGAAGTCACAAACTAGAAATATGCCTTGGCTCAAGCTGCAACCGAGCTTTGGAGTCACAATAGTGTAGAAATAGAATTAGATAAATGCATCAACCATAGATGCTTTCAAAAATAGAGATTATTTGTAGCCAGTGCTAATATCAAATGGTAAAGGGACCATTTCACAAATCTTTACTTCAAAAGTAAATAAAGTTCATTACAGTTGATGTACAGTTTTATTAGATACTTGCCAAATTCACTTGTGTTCACACATGAGTGAATGTTGACAATGCAAAAAGTTCATGAGTGTAGCTTAGATTAATGAGATAGATTACAACCAACAGTAATTCAAAAGCATTCAAAAGCATTTTGATGCATTTGGGTGTAGCCCAAAAACACAATAGTAGATATTTAGATATTGAGAAGTTTCCAGCACAAACACCATTGTAGAATAACTGACCCCAACCCCAAACCTAATTAGCTCTTGTAAGGATAGTTCCAATTTGATTAATGATGTACATTCATCCCAAACTGTCTGAGAGGAGGAAGTGACAGCACTTCCTGGTTCAACAAATGTATTTGGAAAACTGACCGCCATAATAATGTTCATATTAACCATTTGTCTTACTGTGTTCAGTTTTATTCCTGAGAATGTAGAGACATAGAGCAAAATCCCACTGACAATAAGCCACTGATAATGAGAGTATAAAACCATAGAGAGATTTATTAGATTAAAATGTATGTTTAAGAATATGGCTCAATAAAAGCAAATATGCAAACATATTTGTAAATAGATTAGAATAGTTTTAAACTATAGTGATAATGAAAGTAAAGTACACAGTCTAAGATTAAATAGTGAAAATAATACAGTGAAATAAGTGAAGTGTAAACAATTAGCATTAGAATAAAAGTATAGAGTAATAAAAGTGAAATTAGCTTCTAAATTGAGACTCAGCTCGTTTTTGTCTGTGTTTTGACTGAATCTACTGAGTTCTTGTGTGTCCAATAGTGTTTGTTTGTTTTTATTTTTGATTTGTTTTTGTTTGTTTATTTTTCCCAGGATAGAGGATAAAATCCACTGATATTGATTTGATGATTATGAGTTTAATGCATACATTTTCTTTTTTTTAATAATTTTGTAAAGTTTTTTTTAGATTTTTTTCTTTTTCCACTTTATTGATTGATCAAATTGAGTGATCACATGTGATTACGTGATCAAAGGGGAGGGTGTTAGTATTAGATAGCAATATGGCCTACGTGCAGGACTGTACAAGGACTCTACAAGGACTCCATGTTATGACTATGATGTGACTGTCTCTTTGTGACACGTATGTCTTTCGATGTGTGACGTGACAATGACTATATAAACTGTGTACTGCCTTTATTCTGTCTGGGAGAAAGAAACAAAGTAAACCAGTGGAACTTGAGAGAAACTTAAATAAACTTCCAGAGTTTGGCGCACCACGATCCGTCTCTGTCTGCTAAATCCTGACAGTTAATTAAACACTGCTGAAAAAGAACGTTTCTAGAGAGGGACAAGAAACATCTTTTTATGAACACATGTTATGGAATTAATATTTCTTACGAAATTATTTCATTTACGACCAAAATAATAAACTATAGTTATATACCTGCCACGTTGTTAATTTTTTTTTTTTTTTTTTTTTTTTTTTTTTTATTTATTCATTCATCCATGTTCATGTTTTTTTCTTTACAAGATCATACATTAATATAACAGTACATGGTGAAAAGGAGCATGATGAAGACATTGTCTTATTGTCCATGCCCCTTTGTAATAGTTACAACAATAACAAAAAAAAAAAAACCGATGACCAAATCGGCGGGTGATCCGTTCAACAAATTTGTGACACTCATGTATTACAAAAATCAATCATTGTAGCAATTTTCAACATACAAGTTATGTTTTTTTATATTTCTCCATCTGCATCTTCTTAAACATATTTTTAAAGGTATCTATTGTTTGAGAACATTTTAATGTGTCCTTTAATGCATTCCATAATCTTACCCCAGCAACCAAGAAACCCCTCTGTCTTAGTGAGATTCGGGAGAACGGTACACAAAAGTTTCCCCTTCGCCTTGTGTCGTCTGTGATCAAGGTCAATTTCTTGTAAATATGTTCTGGTACCAACTTGTGCTTAATTTTCCACATGGTCTGTAAAATGTTTAAATTAGCAAGATCTTTAAATTTTAATAGTTTCAGCTTCACAAAAAGGTCGTTAGTATGTTCTCTAGAGCCTTTATGACTTATAATTCTCACAGCCTTTTTTTGTAGCAAAAACATTCGATCTATTACACTTTTGCATGCGTTTCCCCAGACCTCGATACAATATGTAAAGTAATGTTGATGCCCTCTGCCATGTTTAGTTTTGCGGCAATGAAGTTGATCAACTCTGCGCAGGCTCGATTGTTAATGTCTGTAATATTGACAGTTTGCTGACTGCAAAAATTCTTAATCATGAATTAATAAAATATTTTGATGCACAAATACCAATAAATGTGCACGCATTTTTAGACATGCACGTCTTTATTGGCAGTAACCTTACCCCGTAGATATAAACCCATTCAGCTCTCACTCACGCCCCAGCAGCAGGTTGGAGTGTTCTGGCGACATCTAGTGGATTAAAGTTAAAATACATGAGTTGACAGCCACTGCTGGTGAGATAATTCTGTGGCCTAGGTTCAAGGGTGGAATGAGACTTTCTGGTGTGTAAACTATTGCTTTAAGCAGCAATGACAACTGTCTGTTTTTTTTTTCGTGTGACAAATGAGCTGTCAATCACAGCAAAGACCACGCCGAACTCTAAGCCCCCCTTCTTGTTCCTTGGTCCTCCAGGCAACGCCCTTTTTAGAGAAAAATTTCAAGTGTTCATGTGGGCGGAGTAAGGCTGGGCACAGGTGTTTAGTCGCTCTTTAAGTTCAATATTGAAAGTAAGTAGTGGCTACTGACCAGAGAGACCAGAGAGAGAGACCAGTGTGAGATCATAGAGAGACCACAGGGAGACCACAGGGAGAACACAGGGAGACCACAGAGAGACCACAGAGAGACTACAGAGAGACAAGAGAGAGAGACCACAGGGAGACTCCAGGGAGACCACAGAGAGAGACCACAGGGAGACCACAGGGAGACCACAGAGAGAGACCACAGAGAGAGACAACAGAGAGACCAAAGACTAAAGAGAGAAAGCCGAGAGAGACCACAGACTAAAAAGAGAGAGCAGAGAGAGACTACAGAGAGAGGCCAAGGACTAAAGAGAGAGAGTAGAGAGAGACCACAGGCAGACTACAGAGAAAGACCACAGCGAAAGACCACAGAGAGAGATTACAGAGAGAGACTACAGAGACACCAAAGACTAAAGTGGGGAGAGCAGAGAGAGACCACAGACGAGTACAGAGAGACTAAAGACTAAAGAGAGAGAGCAGACAGAGACCACAGGGAGACCACAGAGAGAGACTAAAGACTAAAGAGAGAGAGCAGAGAGAGACCACAGAGAGAGACCACAGAGAGAGACTACAGAGAGACGAAAGACTAAAGAGAGAGAGCAGAGAGAGACCACAGAGAGAGGCCAAGGACTAAAGAGAGAGAGCAGAGAGAGACCACAGGCAGACTACAGAGAAAGACCACAGAGAGAGACCACAGAGAGAGACCACAGAGAGAGACTACAGAGGAGCCAAAGACTACAGCATAGAGAGACTCGATAGGTATACTAGAGAGAGACCAAAGAGAAACCAGAACATATCTGAATGTTATTGTGCTCATTTGGAATAAGACTATATTTTCTGGGTCGTACTGTATCGACTTTATGCAGATGCCTCCCCCCACACCAGTCCCACCTCACCCTCTCCCTCCCCCATACTCCCCCTGCTCATACTCAGCAGTAAGAGTTGCATGGCTCTCGTGGTGGAGGCAGGTGTAATTGGGAGCAGGGCGCTAAACGAGATTGTCTTGTTAGCGCTAAAGACGTGAGGGAAACAGCAGAGAAGGCCGGTCTAATTAGGTCCGAGTCCGGATCCAGACCCGGACTCTCGAGGTCATTAGTCCGACCGCAAGAGTCCGAGGCAGAGGAGCCAATTCTTTCAAAGCAGTTCTCAGAAAAAACTGCTTTGAAAGAATTCAGAGAGAAAAATATACATGGGATGTGAGCTTTTGGCTGGAATTGCACTGCTGCATTAAACATGACATAGGCAGTGCTAGGAGTAGTAGTAGTATTTGTTGTAGTAGTAATAGAAGTAGTAGTATTAGTTGGTGTAGTAGTAGCCTTAGTTGTTGTTGTTGTAGGACTCGGGGTAGTGTTAGTAGTAGTAGTAGTAACTGTAGTAGTAGTAGTAGTAGTAGTAGTAGTAGAAGCAGTATTAGGAGTAGTAGTAGTAGTATTAGTTGTTGTTGTTGAAGTAGTAGTAGTAGTGGTGGTAGTAGTAGTAAATTCTGGCATAGAATAAGGCTAATGGAAGACTCAAGAATACAAAAAATCATTCTTGGCTGGAAAACAAAAGGAAAAAAACAAGAAATCGAACAAAGGAAACAGTGGAACAACAAATCGAAGAAGACGCAAAAGCTCAAAATATGTCATTAATAAACCTGGTAATAAATCTGACGACGGAAAATCGGACCACATTTCTTGAAGCACTGTAGGCACATCCCTGAGCCCATCCAAAGGAACACAGTTAGTATTTTTTAGCAGGTAAGGCCACTTCACTGCAGTACCCGGGTCGCTCCCCTCCTTCTGGGTCACATCCCCAGAAGCTCGCACCTTTAAGTCCACCTTCACAGGAAAGTGAGGCGGGGTTCTCGGGCAACAAGACCAGGCCAGAGTCAACCGTGAGGCATTGCTTTTTCCTCACTCGATGACTCCGGGCTAGGATATATATATTTAAAATTAAAGTAGCAGTAGCAGGGCAACAGTAGCTCAGTTGGTAGAGCATTGGCCTTTGAGCCAGAAGGTCGTGGGTTCGAGTCCACCTCAAGAGTTTCACCTTGGGGAACACTGCAGATGTAAAGTGCCAAACTGCCGTTGTGTCCTTAGGCAAGACACTTCACCCCCATTGCCTACAATGAGTCTGGTGTGTGTGTGTATGGTTGGTGGTGGTCGGAGGGGCCGATGGCACATACTGGTTGCCTCGCTTCTGTCAGTGTGCCCCAGGGCAGCTGTGGCTACAGTAGTAGTTTATCACCACCGTGTATGGAGTGAAATAATAATGACATGTAAAGCGTCTTTGAGTGTCCAAAAAGCGCTATATAAAACCAATGCATTTTTATTATTAGTAGTAGTAGTTGTTGTTGTAAAAGTAAAAGTATTAGAAGTAGTAGTAGTAGTAGCCAGTGTTGGGATTACCAAAGTACCAATTTGATATAATATATTGCTATTTCACATTATGTATTGTGTTTTTGAAGGTACTTGTCCAACACTGGTAGTAGTGGTAGTAGTAGTAGTAGTAGTAGTAGTAATAGAAGATGAAGCAGTAGTAGTAATAGTAGCTGAAGTCGTATTAGTAGAAGTTGTAGTTGTAGCACAAGTAGCAGTATTTGTAACAATAGTAGTATAATAAGTAGTAGTAGCAGACCTGCTGCTGGTCCTGGGTGCAGTGACACAAGGCCGACACCAGGGGGCGCGCCACTTCTGTGTCTGGTTTTATCTTTAAATGTGTTTGACTTTGAATGTTTATCTGGAGTTAGTCACAGCTGATCACCCACGGCAACAGACAGCATCGAATTATCACCAAGGTCAAGAATCACATCACTGATTTATAAAACACCAGGTCCCAGAGAGAGACCAGAGAGGGACCAAAGAGAGACCAGAGAGAGACCAGAGAGAAACCAGAGAGAGACCAGAGAGAGACCAGAGAGAGACCAGAGAGAGACCAGAAAGAGACCAGAGAGAGACCAGACCCAAGAGAGAGACCAGAGAGGGACCAGAGCCCAGAGAGAGACCAGAGAGGAACCAGAGTCGAGACCAGAGACCAGAGAGGGATCAGACCCCAGAGAGAGACCAGAGATGGACCAGAGAGAGACCAGAGATGGACCAGAGAGAGACCAGAGAGGGACCAGAGCCCAGAGAGAGACCAGAGAGGGACCAGAGAGAGACCCCCAAGAGAGAGACCAGAGAGGGACCAGAGCCCAGAGAGAGACAGAGAGAGACCAGAGAGAGTCTCTTCCTCATTAAAGCTAACACTATGGTGATGTCACACTCAGTCAGTCTGATTCAAGGTCAAATTCAAAAATGCAAATCCGAGCTGTGAGTGGAACTGAAGCAGTTTCTGACACTGAGGACTCAGTAATCAGAGCTGCTAATCAGAGAAATGACTCCCAGGTCTGGAGGGGGTCTGAAGTGGACCAGGTCCGTTATAGGTTCACCTGGTTTTTAAGGTTCACCTGGTCCTCCACATTCAGAGGAAGTGAGGACCAGGACTAAAGCAGGTTAAAGCAGGTTTAAAGCAGGTTTTAAGCCTGAACTAGAACTAGAAGCAGTAAGTAGTAGCAGCAGTAGTAGTAGTAGTAGTAGTAGTAGTAGTAGTAGTAGTAGTAGTAGTAGTAGTAGTAGTAGTAGTAGTAGTAGTAGTAGTAGTAGTAGTAGCAGCAGTAGTAGCAGTAGTAGCAGTAGTAGCAGTAGCAGTAGCAGTAGTAGCAGTAGCAGTAGTAGTAGTAGCAGTAGTAGCAGTAGCAGTAGTAGCAGTAGTAGCAGTAGCAGCAGCAGTAGTAGTAGCAGTAGCAGTAGTAGCAGTAGTAGCAGTAGTAGCAGTAGCAGTAGTAGCAGTAGCAGTAGCAGTAGTAGCAGTAGTAGCAGTAGTAGCAGTAGTAGCAGTAGCAGTAGTAGCAGCAGCAGTAGTAGCAGTAGTAGCAGTAGTAGCAGTAGTAGCAGTAGTAGCAGTAGTAGTAGTAGCAGTAGTAGCAGTAGCAGCAGTGTGTAATGGTGTATGGACTCCTGCTGCTAGGTCAGATCGATGGTGAATGCGCCGCAGAAATAGCATTTAATTTAAAAAGAAGAATGTTTGGCCCCGAGGAACAAACACAAGAGGAAGGCTTGGGTTTGGAGGAAAATCTCCAAACAGAGACTGAACAAGGACTGGGGCTTGTTCACACGAAAGGCACAAAAGTGTGACAAAAGGCCAAAAATTAGATTTTAATAATCAGAAGATATTTTATGTTTTTCATTGTTTCCAAATCCCTCCTCTGTCCATAGGAAGTTTCTAGAACATAACTGTTTTATACATTAGACAAGTTTCCTGTAGCGGCCCTGTTTATTTTATGTAACGGACCTGATGATTAGACAGAATGAGCTTTGCAGAAGTTTGTTACGTATTTTCAGATGTCCACATTTGATTAAGAGATTCATAAAGTCAACCAATTAACTGTGAAACCAGATCAGATTTTTTTCTTCTCAAGTTTAATTGTTAGCAAAAAATGGACGGAAACCATCACGACCGTTACACATTTGTCAAGGGTCATTTAATTGTTTTTATGTTTTTATTATTTTAACAATACCTTTTTATATCAAGCGATTTACTTATGTTGTGTTAACCATTTTCATTTTGTGGGATTTCATCTGCCGCTTTTTCAGACTGAGGACATTCTATTTTCTGTGTAACTGGCGTCACAGTAGAATGGTCAAATCAGAGAATGATTTGGTCGTTTAAAATGTCGCAAAAAATATATTTGTCAATCTTTCCTTTTGATTTTATCCACACTATGTCTTCAATGTGTCTGTGACACTAATTTTAGTTTTTGAGTCATAACCTTTTAAAGTCCAGATACTTTAATTGACACTGTATGTGAACACACTCACTTTGAAGATGTTTTCTACATAGGCATGACCACTTCTGAGAAGAAGAATGGAACAGAAGTCAATCCAACTGTTATGAAATGCACTGTGGTAACTTTCAAAACATTTGATCAAAAAATAACAGAAAAAAGTCTAAAAATTAAAGCTGATGTTTTTACATTTCAAATGATTTCTCTGCTTCAGTCTCTGCTTCAGTCTCTGCTTCAGTCCTGGTTGTTTTGGGGAAGTCCTGCCTAGATTGGGTCATGTTGTTTTGGGTCAGCATGGCGGCCATGACACTTCCATAAATCACAACATTTCCCTTTGGACAGAATACCACAGCACGATACTGCCACCCCCACTGTGTAAGAGCACTGCATACAGTGATACTATGGCTCCAAGAAGCATAGTAGCAGGGCTCAAGCAGGTTAAAGCAGGACTAAAGCAAGATCTAAACCAGGACTAAAGCAGGTCTAGGTGCAGGACTCAAGCAGGACTATGGCAGGACTATAGCAGGTCTAAAGCAGAACTAAACAAGGACTTAACCAGGACTAAACTAAAATCAAAGAATTGTTCCCAAAAGCGCTGAGTGGACTGTTTCAAATGTAAATCTGAATCCCCCCTCCTCTCCAACTCTCAGATCATAACCGGTCTGAGGCGGGTCCCGTGGTGAGGGGGGTTTAAGACCGAATCATTAGTCAATGTGGAGACACGAGGACCCCAGAGATCCAGAGACCAGATCCAGAGACCAAAGCCGGACTCCATCGAGTTCTGAGGCAGACTGAGGCAGATGGATTTGCATAAGGACCAGTGGGACCAGAGCCCAGAGGCAATAACAACAACAAGACCAGATAAAAGGACAGGACCAGGAGAGCAAGAATGAGCCAGGACCAGGACTGAATCAGGACTAAAATAGACCTGCTATAGTTCTGCTTCTGTCCTGGGTTCTACTGCTACCTACTGTTCTTACTATCACTACTACTAATCCTACAAGTAGTACTACTAGGATTAAAGCAGGTCTAAAGCAGCACTAATACAGGATTGAGCACAGGACTAATGCAGGCCTAAAACAGGACTAAAGCAGCAGTGAACTAGGTCTAAAACAGGTCTAAACCAGGACTAAAGCAGGTCCCTCTTGTGTTAGTTCATTTTTCATAAGTGTCTCTGTTGTGAGCGATGACTTGTCGTGGCTCAGGGGAGACTTTTATCACTTCTGCTGACTCATGCATTATGGATGTACAGGTCTCTAATCCCACTGCCACCAGAACAAGCAGGAATCAGGACCAAACCAGGAATAAACCAGGACTAAACCAGGACTAAACCAGGGCTAAACCAGGACCAAACCAGAACTAAACCAGAACAAGAACAGGACTAAACCAGGAATAAACCAGGACTAACCCAGATATAAACCAGGACCAAACCAGAACTAAACCAGGACTAGAACAGGACTAAACCAGGAATAAACCAGGACTAAACCAGGACTAAGGGTGCTTTCACACCTGCACAATTTAGTCCACTTGAAACGGACTGGAGTTTGGAACACCTGCAAGTGGACCAGTTCAATTTGGTCCGGACTAAAGAACCGCACCGAGACCAACTTATGGAGCTGGTCTCGGTGCGGTTCCATGTGGACTCCAGTACGGTTCACTGCTGGTGAGAACACTGACCTGCCTCGATATGGCCCTGCTCTGTTGCGTAGCTCACTTTTTGACACACACATAGTGTTGTTTATATGATAGAATAGTCCATATTTGGTTTTGCAATGATCAATAGTGAATAACTGATGATTCTCTGATTCTGTGAACAGGAATATGTAACATCCACAGTGGTTGGTTCATTTGCAAAAACACTGATGTGAATGAGAACCGAACTAGTTGAGAACTGCAACATTGTAACAACTGTAGGGCCCAATCAAACCACTTTACTGGACCAACAGATGTGAAAGCACCCTAAACCAGCACTAAACCTTTTCACATTTTACTACCACAAACTTTTTACTGCTTCATTTCTCTAGCAAATTAATATTTCTACAACTCCCCAGACTTATAAGTTTTACATTATTAGCGAAATCATAAACTACGTTACTTCCACTCAATATGTCTTCATAACAAGACAGATTCAGATTCAATTTATTTGCCATTTGCAGTAAAACCACATTGGAATACATTAGCAAAAGACAAAATGTGGAGAGACCTAAGTGGGACTAGTCCAAAAGGAGGCTTGTCTTTAGCATTGCCTCTAGCATACGGTGGTACGATATCGAGTGGGCGTGACATTAGCATGCTAATTAGTGCTCCATACAACTGTATTGATCCGCGAGCGATCATTGTACACCTCTGAGTCTCGCTCTTGTCAGAAAACGCTGTGGAGATAGTTTTTTTTTTTTGCGGAGGAAGAGAGACAAATCCTGCAATCGAACACAACACTAATTTATGCTAAACACACGAAACGGAGCTGGTAATCACGGATATTTGACCAGTCAGCGAATGCATCACAAGCCACGGGTCAACAAGAGAATACTGATGAGAGAGGAGGTTGAGGTGGACATGGTTTGGAACAGGTTTAGACCACGGAGAGACCAGGGAGAGACCAGAGTGAGACCAGGGAGAGACCAGAGAGAGATCAGGAGAGACCAGAGAGAGATCAGGGAGAGACCAGGGAGAGCAGAGTGAGACCAGGGAGAGACCAGGGAGAGACCAGGGAGAGACCAGAGAGAGATCAGGGAGAGACCAGGGAGAGACCAGAGAGAGACCAGAGAGAGACCAGGGAGAGACCAGGGAGAGACCAGAGAGAGATCAGGGAGAAACCAGAGAGAGATCAGGGAGAGACCAGAGAGAGACTTGAGAGATTAGAGAGTGACCATAGAGAGACCAGAGTGAGTCAGAAGCAGAGACTGTAATCTCTATTTTATCACTTCGTCTTCACTTTCACTGAAAAACAGCAATAATGTGCTGCTTCACCATGGCAACAGTGACACAAAGCAAAGTAGTTTCTCATTAAAGTACAAGTGGAGCTGTCCATGGTGCTTGTTTTTAGTCTTTTTTTTATGTGGGGTCCTTAGAAAGGTTTCAGTCCAATAGACATGCTTGAATCCTTGCTTTAGTCGGGCTTTAGTCCTGCTTTAGACCTACTTTAGACCTGATTCAGACCCTGATTCAATCCCTGTGTCACGATAATTTTATACACTTGTTTTAGATCTAGATTTAGGACCTGGTTTAGTCCTAGTTTAGACCTGGAACAGACCTGGTTTAATTGTGTGATCCCGGCTCATCTCATCTCAAACTCCATAAAACATGTTTGTAGATACATTTATTTTCTGTTGTTTTATCCGATCTGGACTGAGCCAAACAGCTGTTTTCACCTGATGTGACCTGAACCAGAACATACTCATTTTTCATGGTCTTTATCTGATTCCAGTTTCTGCGTCGTGTCGTGTTTGAAGCCTCTTAAATCTCATCGTTATCGCGTCACTTTTATTTATTCAAAAAGGAAATGTTCCACTTTGCTCTTGTCGATGTTTCCAGATCTGTCGCAGCGTACGAAGATTTGTTTAAGACTAAAGATAGAGACTAAAGCAGAGACTGAAGTAGAGACTGGAGCAGAGACTAAAGCAGAGACTTAAAGTAGAGACTGGAGCAGAGACTGTACTTTCTCTTTTTCTCTAAATAGTTGTGTTGTCTTTCTGGGTGATTTTCCGCTCGGAGAGCAGTGGAAGTCCAGCTTCACTTTCCTCTTAAACAGTTTGTCCTCCAAGAGTCAAGGGACGAGACGAGAGCTGAGGAGAATGAGAATGAGGAAAATAAGGAAATACTATCACTACTACGTCTACTTCTTCTTCTACTACTACTACTACTACTACTACTACTACTACTACTACTACTACTACTACTACTACTACTACTACTACTACTACTACTACTACTACTACTACTACTACACTAATACTAATACTAAATCAACAACTACTACTGCTGCTACTACTACTGCACCTGTTAAGCATATGTTCAGATGTGTTGCTGTTAAAAGGCTATATTTAGATGTACATATACATTCATACTATATGAGGGCAACAATTAAATAAGAATAATATATAATATAATAATCAAATTATGCATGAAAGGAATATCATTGGAAAAAAAATATATATAAAAGATGAATGTGCCGCAGAATTAGCATTCAATTATTAATTAAACATGTAATTATTCATATTTCATGGCGTGTGCATGTATTACATGTGGCGCTCAAAGTCCAGTACAATCATCAAGATCCTGTTTTATTATTGAAAAACGGATTCTTATTTTATTATGAAGGACTCGAGCGGATGTGTAGCTCTACGTTTCCGGGTTGACAGATGTAAACAACAGCAGCACGTGCCCGCTACCCTGATGCTGTTATCACCCTGTTTTTACACCGATTTAAGGCAAAACACGTGGAATCCGGAGAAGGGTCAATGACAGATACCGGTGAGTGCAGACTTTGATGTCGTTGTGGAAACAGCTCCAGTAGAAGTCTCAGAGTCTTCTACTGTTCACCTCCACAAGCTACTGTTATTACTAATACACATCTATGAGATTAGAAAACACTGACAGCTGAGTACAACACCAGGAGACTGAAGGAACCACTACTACTGCTACTACTACATCTACTGCATCTACTACATCTACTGCATCTACTGCTACTACCATGGCTAATACTATTACTGCTGTTATTACTACTACTGCTACTATTATGGCTAGTACTTTTGCTGCTACTAGTACTACTACTACTGCTACTATTATGGCTAGTGCTATTAGTGCTACTTATACGACTACTACTACTACTACTACTACTACTACTACTACTACTACTACTACTACTACTACTACTACTACTACTACTACTGCTGCTACTACTACTACTACTCCTATACTACTACTACTACTAAAGCTACTGCTTCTGTTGTGAATGATAACAGTATGTTTTGGGGTCAAGAAATAAGGTTTAAGATAATAAATTCATTCTCTGACTGTCATGTATGAAGGAGGACCCAAAAAGTGCAAAACTAACGATATAATGAAGACAATAAAATAAAAGTCCAGGGGAAAAATAAATCATAAAAATCTAAACGAAACTCAGGAAAATAGACAGACAAACACAAGCAATAGACAATGGATCAGCCACAAGGGGGAGAGGAGCACAGGTACAAATAGACACTGACACAAGTGACACACATGAGGGCAGGGCAGACAGTCAACACAGGGTCACAGGGCAGGAAGTAAAACTGAAAACAAACTACAGATAACTGATGTCAAAATAACACAAAATCCACAACATGACAGTTAGAGATTTTCTACTTTCTTCTTTATTTTGCTAAAGTTAGAGATTTTATACATGCTCGCTTATTTGTGTGCTCCTCATTCCTGCTGTTCTGTACCCGGCGATGCAACACTGACATTTCCCCACTCTGGGACGATCCCTTCATTTAAATCTTAATCTTAATCCTAATCTTAATCTGAGGGGTGTGATGTCGGTGTTAAACCTGTCCTTCGCGGCCTGTGGCTTCATGGGGGTCTACCACCTGGGAGCAGTGGGGGCGTTCCTCCGTCGCTGCCCCAGGACCGGCTCCTCTCCTGGGGTTTGTCCCGCGGCCTGCGCTGGGGCCTCTGCTGGAGCTCTGGTGGCTGCTGTCGTCATCACTGCACCAGAGAAACTACAGGTGAGACCAAAGAGAGAGAGAGAGAGATACCAGAGAGAGAGAGAGATACCAGAGAGAGAGAGACCAGAGAGAGACTAGAGAGAGAGAAACCAGAGAGAAAGAGACCAGAGAAAGAGAGACCAGACAGAGACCAGACAGAGACTAGAGAGAGAGAGACCAGAGAGAGAGACCAGAGAGAGACCAGCGAGAAAGAGACCAGAGAGATACCTGAGAGAGAGAGAGAAAGACCAAAGAGAGAGACCAGAGACAGAGATCAGAAAGAGAGAGACCAGAAAGAGACCATGAGAGAGACAAGGGAGAGATTGGAGAAAGACCTGAGAGAAAGAGACCAAAGAGAGATTAGAGAGAGACAAGAGAGAGGGAAACCAGAAAGAGAGGGACTAGAGACAGAGACCAGAGAGAGGGAGACCATGAGAGAGACCTGCGAAAGAGAGACCAAAGAGAGATTAGAGAGAGACCAGAGAGAGAATTCAAACAGAGACCTGAGAGAGAGAGAGAGAGAGAGACCAAAGAGAGACCAGAGAGAGAAACCAGAGACAGAGACCAGAGGGAGAGAGAAACCAATCCATT